>PVJL010011581.1:0-41926 GCA_004026885.1 Lyroderma lyra
CCTTGGCAGCAGAGAAATCACCTTGACCCCAGCCACCTGTACTACTGCCACAAGAACAGCTTGAGGTCCTGGAAATTTGGGAACACTCAAAGCTCTGCAAAGGCCCATGGCAGTGATTTCCCAAGCTCGCTCCCAGGCAAGCCTGATGCAAGCAGCATCATAAGATTCTAGGAAGGAGCATTTTTCTTCTTCCTTCTTTCTTCCTTTACTTTTCTCTCACCTTTTCTCCTTTCTCTTCTCCCTACCTCTCTTCTTCATTTCTCTGCTCCTCCTTTTCCTCCCTCTCATCCTTCCTTAGTGTTTTCCTTTACTTTAGCATAGACTAACATTTGAATTTCCCACTGGTTCTAAATAAATATTCCTGAACTTGTTTATCATAAAGCCATGCTTAATCTCTGAGAACACTCCAGCCATAGATCATCTCAACTCTCTGCTTCCTCTCTGCCTATACCTGAGCAACTTAGAACATGTGGGGGTAAAAGCACATATAGAGCCATGTGGACTAGCAGCACACCAGGCTGAGAGATCTCCAGCTACACTTCCAGCTGCCCATGGCCTACCCTTCCTTCATATCTGCTAAGGCAGTTTTCACCTCCACTATTTTAAACCTGCATTCTCCTCAAACCTAGTATACCAGTCACTGAGAAACCTCCCCCACTTTTGTAATCGAACATATAAATATTAACAGATACTATATTCTGTGACCTCTCCTCCTCTTATTACGGAAAAGGAGACAGTCTGTCACCCTCAGCATCCCTCCCCTCCAGCTTCCTCAGGGATCTTTGTCTCTGTGTTGCCTCCCTCCTCCCTTTCTGCCAGACCTCTCCTATCAGCAAGTCTCAACTACTATTTATCAATGAGACAGAAAAGAGAATAGCTACCTCTCTCCTTCACAATCAAGAATTGTTCTATATATATTATTCAGAATTTCTCCCATTTTTGTCCTTACAATAATCTATTTGCAATATCAAGTGCCCCACTGAAATTATTTTCCCCAAGATAAAAAACAATCTCTGTTTGCTAAATTAAAACAGACACTTTTCGTCCTTAACATGTATATTACTTCTCACCACTGCTGACCATTCCCTTCCTCTTTAAATCCTCTCAGCACTTCCTTCTCTCTAGCTCTACTTTCTAGCTGCCCCTTCTCAGTCTCTTTGGCGGCCTCCACTACCCCTCACAGGATTCAAATCCTGCCTCTCATACTTCCTAAACTTAGATCTTGAGCACATTTTTAAACTTGGTTTCTTTATCTATTAAATCAAGATAAGAGTGTCTAATTCATTGATTCATTGTGAAGATTAAATAAGATAATTCACTTTCATTCAATAAATGCTTCCTGAGCATTAGTACTAGTCAATGTGTTTCAAAGGTATATGTCCTCATTCTCCTTTATGTAAATACCACTCTGACACACCAATAGTATTATTACGTTTATATACAACTTTTCTATTCACAAAATACCTCCACACACTTTAACTAATTTAATCCTCATAAAGCCTTGTCAAGTAATTAATATCTGAGTTTTACAGCCATTATCCATGACTCATGCTATCTCTTTTCTGTTTGCTTACACTGTGCATTATCATTGACACAGACACACTCACCTCTCAACTCATTTTTCAAATTCCCTCAAAAGCAGCTCAAATGACACTTTCTTCATGGAGGTTTTCCTGATCCTTCAACTAAATGGGAGTTCTCACTTTCTGTGAACATCGCATATTCTCTACTGGGACTCATTATTCTCATCAGTATTAGAGATAATGTATCTTTCTCCCTTACTTATTAATCTGATTATAACAAACTATACCTAATTATACCTATATTGTCTGCCATGTCATGCGGGGCATGTTCTAAACAATGAGCACTTAAAAATTATCTGTTTAACTACATATTGTTCAATTATCAAAAAAACAAACATGTAAGAAATTTTAAATAATGTTCAATTTTATATATATTTTCATTCCATTCTGCTTAAATTAATGGGGAGAAACAATTTCAAAAGCCTAACAGAACAAATTAATTTAATTACAAATAATAACAGAAATCCAGGCCATAAGTCAATTTTGTTGTTTATCATTCAAAAAGACTTTCTAAAATAATAAATATTTCAGACAAATAATAAAGCCCTCCCAAACCCAAAATATATTACCTTTCCTGAGGAAACTTTTACCAATAAATTTATATTAACCCTCTACATGTTTTAGTCTTGTTATATTCTTAATGTTATCATTTCTCACTGACATTTTGGATACATATATTTCCCAACTTCAGTGGGTTGCTGTGAGGTAGTTTAAAGAAAAGAGTACCTGGCAAGTAGTAGGTTCATGAGTTAGTGTCAGTTAAATCTATCCAAGTATGAAATGTTTAAATAAGATAATCGATTAAACCACCAACAGAGCATATACCCAAATTATTTCTCTGGTGGATTTTCATATATCCATCCACATTGGCAAATATTCCCTGAGTACTGAACAGGATACACATAGGTAGACTAAAAAAATTAGAAAATTATTCATGGAACACAGTAAAATTTTTCATCACAGGTATGTAGAGGAAACCCCTTCCCATGCTGCCCAAACCTATCACTAACATATGTGTGGATATGTACAATATGACAAGAAACATAAAGCCAGAAAGTTTTCAGGAAAGAAATTCTGGCCTAAAGACTACCAGAAATGCCAAATAAAGGACTAATATCATTATTTAAAAACTCATACAAAGTATTTCTTACCCACTCTATCCGTGATGGCATATTTAAACTTTTGACTTCTGCTGGTTCAGATGGTCTACCAGAATTAGAATAAAATCTGTCTTGCCTTGTAGATGATGAGTTCGATCAGGATACGATTGGCCTAGAAAACAAGTTTTAAAGCATTTTCATTATATAAAAATAAATGAAGTTTACTCAAGTTTAATATATTGAAGGTAGACAATTCTCTTTCTTTCTCTTTTAAAGACTTTGACCCATATTCTTGGTAGAAAATCGTAACCAATTTTATGAAAATTACATATTGTACTAAAGGCAATAACTTTATTTGCTTTTGTAGTAAACAAGGATAATATGCTACCCTGGATTTTAAAAGTTTCAACTACTATGTGTAAATTAGAAAATATGAAGAGAATTTAGTTCTACAAGCATTATCTGGAAAAAAATCCAGTCATAACTGCCTCTATTTTTCATAGTACATGGCTGGATACTTTCCAGACAGCTCTCATATGTATTCATTTAACTTTCCATTTCAATAATAGAAGTAAATACATCAATATATGAAAGAAGACTCTGAAAAGACAACTACTGGCAAAGCAAGAAAAACCTATGCTGTCAGCATAGTAAGAAATTTAGCAGAAAGAAATGGTCACTGAAACAGAAACAGTATCATTTAGAGGTCATCAGTGGTGATTGAATCTTCAGTAACTTATATATTTTGAAATTTAGCATCCCTCCAAAAATAAAGGGAAATAACTCTCATGCAACTGATGAGTGGAAGGTTCACAAAATTCACATAAAAAACATCTGGACAGAGGCACATTTGGGTATAGACACTGACTCAGATACTTCTTCAGCCACACTCCTTTTTCCCCATGGGTCATGTAAAATGATGGATGGCCATTACTGGGTCCCTGTAGAACTCATCACTCCTGAAAAATACATATTAATCTATATCACCTATTATAGGTGATGGCAGACTTTTGGTAGATTGGGTATGCATATGCCAAACTCCAAAAATATTGGGAAGGTCCAAGTGGGTGAATTGTCTGACTCTCTCCTATCCTTGTAGGTATGAAGAAATAATCTAACTAGCTAACTACTAACTTACTTACTAAATAATCAAACTAACTTCCATAACTGTCCTAAGCAGTGCTCCATCATGTGCACTCCATACAATACTGGATAGGTCACTCCTCATTTGACCCAGTCACGTGGGACCTTATGGACATACCTCTCCCACACAAAGCCAAGAAATCAGCTGGCATCAACCAGAGTCCACAGAAGTGTATTAGCTCCCAAGAGTCAAAGGATGTGACTTCAGAAAAGAAACAGGTAGGATTCAAAGTTCATTTCCTTCCCCTTTCAGCATCTTAGCAAAGCGCTACCTCAATGGAATTAGCCCAATGGCAGTATAGTTCAATACCAAACACTGAGATCTAAACTGGGTTTTCCCTTTCTACTTCAAATATGCAATGAATTAAATGTCAGTGTTGGGCAAGGGGATAAAAATGGTCTCAGAAAGCATATCATTATTTTGCTTCTAAAACAAACTGACACAATATCAGCAACTTTAGAAATAATAAATTTTGCTACAAGTTTACTATTTTATAAATCATATACCCATGTTGCCCTCCACTGGCAAAAGTAATGCATTTCTCAAATCAACCAGGTCCTATTATGTGCTAGGCACTAGTGATATAAAGTTAGTTTTGATATAGTCTGTGCTCTTATAGTCTAATGATGACAGAAACTAATACATACAATGTGACCAATGCCTTAAACAAAGGGCACACAAATAATGCCTGTCTAATTCTGATTGGACAAATAAGAAATGGTGTCACAGACAGGTAAAGCTTGCCCTCAAGAAAGAGTAAGGAAGAATAAACCAGTCAACAAGAATGTTCTCGTTAAACTCAACTATACATATACATACACATATATGTACACACACATACACATATACACAATGTATTAAGATGAAATATGTGGAAGGCTTATGACTGTGAAAGGCTGAAATCCCCAAAATAATGACATGAATGGTTCCTTTCTTTCTTTAGTTTTCTATTACTTTTACCAGGGATGCTTATGAAGAAAAAAAAATGGGAGAAGAAAAAGGGTCAGGGGAATAATATGAATAAAGGGCAGGAATACCTGCATAGAAAATTCTGAACCAGTTTCATAACCTACGAATTAGAAATAAATTCAAGATGTCCAGTTTAAACAAAAATGCTCTGCACGGCTTTTCACAACTTGGACTGAAATTGTTCCCTGAATACCTACTTAAGTAATTTGGGGCTCTATCACATCACAGAAACATCAACATGGGTGAAAACAGAATTATAAAGATGGACATAAAGTTAGAAATTTTTTGAGTTAAATAATGGTTTCTAACCAAGTACAACAAGCATGTTCACATAAAACAGGATGTGAAGAAATAGTTTTAATGATGAAGAAATTTAAATGCAATGGAAAGGAAAATGTCCAGAAAGTAGTTGAACAAAGCACTAATATGGATAGGTTATCTGTGGACTAAAGAGACCAATTTAGAAAATGTTTAAGAAGCAGTGCTATGCAAATATGAACATTCAATTTAAGAAAAAAGTATGATGTAAATAGATAATTCAAGATAAAAGGGATCATTTAAATTGATCAACCAATATATAGTCATAACATAACTGTCTATCAAATGGGAAAAAAAATTCTTCACAATAAACACTAAAACAAAAATAAAATCCTGATTAAAGGCTTAAAAAATCAAAACAAAATTTTAAATTTTTAAAAGAAAACAAATATTCTTTATCTAGCCATAGGTCTTAAATAAAATAATAATTCTCTAAAAATAAAGATGGTTAACTTATATATGATGAATTTTGAACTTTATGCATAACAGTAACATCCATTAATAATGAATCAAGAAAGAGGGGTCACATTAGGTGGTGAACTTATTATGCATCAAGTTGACAATGCACTGTGGAATTGTATGCCTGAAACCTATGTAATCCTTGCTAACAGATGTCACCCCAATAAGTCTAACAATAAAAATGAATTAAAAAAAAAAAAAAAAAAAAAAAAAAAAAAAATTAAAAAAAAAAAAAAAAAAAAAAAAAAAAAAAAAAAAAAAAAAAAAAAAAAAAAAAAAAAAAAAAAAAAAAAAAAAAAAAAAAAAAAAAAGAAAGTATTTACAAAAGACAAAGGATTAGTATCCAAAATATACTAAGCATTCTTATTAAGCAAGAGAGAAAAATGGATCAGATACTTTACAGAAGGAAATACAAATGATCAATAAACAGGAAAAGATACTCAAATTCACTAGTCATAAAAGGAATGTTAACTGTAATATTGTTAGCAATGGTGTAACACTACAAACACAATAAATGCTCATCAAAGGAGACAGAACCTTTACACACACACACACACACACACACACACACACACACACACATATGGGCTGTCCATAAAGTCTTCAGCCATGCAATGTGAAAAATAGAGACATTTATGTCTGGATACTTTGCAGACAGCCCTCACAGATCATACTGTACTTAGGAAGCTCCTTTCCGAAGTAGCCAGCAGGATGCACTAATCCTGAAGCTAGCTAAGAAAAATCAAAAGGACCAAAAATCAAATGCCAGTAGGGGTCATAAGCCTGGAAATGTAAACATTAAGTATGAATACTTGGCGTGACCCGAGCGGGGAAAAGGAAAACAGAGGGGAGGTGACGGGGCACTAAACACACACAGACACAGATAGAAAAGCTGGGACCAAGGGGTTCTCTGAGCTCTGGTGGAGACACAGAGATGCCATCTGGCAACAGCATGTTTATTTTATAGGGCAAGAAAAAAAGCAGGGGAGGGCAAAGGTGCAAAAGCTGGAAAGTAGACCTCAACCGAGAAACATGCATTGTGTTCTCCTCCCAGGCCATTACACTCCCAGATGACTACACTTAATACCTTGTTGATCAATCTTGAAGTACAACCTATTCTACTAATTTTTCTTGATCATATGAGTCAGGAATCATATCCCGGGTTGCTCCCAGAAAACAAGCAGCCTTGCAATACTTGGGCTTACTGAGAACTTCCCACACAGGCTGTTTTGCTACAGCCTGTTTTTCACCTTAATCAGACTTCTGATTCATACGCTCCCTACAAATAATAGGAAAGCTGTTACTATGCTTTATGGAGCAGAAATAAATAAAACACTGGAAAGATAAGTTGTTTGGCTAATTTCACACTTTCTGACATGTGTGTGTTTCCTGAATTCCAGACTTGCTTATCTTCTCCAGACTTGCCTTGGCACATAAATACTAAACTATGGGCACTTCCTAGGAGGAAATACTTTTGGGATCTGCACATGCACCTGTCTCCAGCCATTCAACCCTAAAGCTAATGGGAAAATCAGCAATGACCTATGCAAAATAAAATGGGAATATTTTTCTAATAAATTCATGCCTACAGAAATTACTTCTTACATAAGTGTTATATTTACAGGAGAGGGGGTTGGGGGGCCACCATGATTTAATTGTGGTATTTGTTTCTTTAAAGTTATTACTAATTTTCCTGTTTTTGAAGTTCCTATATATTTGTGGATTGCAAGATGATTCTGATTAAGAAATAAACTGTAAATGTAATAAAATACTATTTTGAAAGTAAAAAATAGGCATCAGAGGATTACTTCAGATAATCACTAATCCCTGTATTATACAGAAGTCCACATTTTGGAGCTGAGAAAACAGTGACAGGCAAAATGAAATGCTCAAGGTTACACAACAAATTTATAGTAATAAGATACAAACCTAAACCTTCTTATTGCTTGTTCAATATTTACATTCACCAATTAGCTAACTGTAATACAAATTAAAACAACAAACCCAAAAACCTGTTCAGTGACCATTTGAGGGGCAGACATTCACCAAGAGCAAACAGAATGTTTATATAATTTTATTCTTGGTTCTCACCAAAGGGTTAATAGCTAAATGCATTTATCAGCATTACTCCAATGCAAACTAGAACCTCAGGAGACATTTGAACCGATTCATCCATAAAATTCTGAACAGTATCTAAAATTCCTTTGCTTTGTCTGTAGAATTACCTATTTCATTGAGATTGCAATTGACATATATGACTCCAGGGTCAAACCAAATGGATCAGGTACATTATTTCTAGACACTCTCTGTGGAGTGAATAGCTATCTCTTTTATAAAGATATCAAATTTAGAAGCTCACAATTTTGAATTTTTAGTTAGATTCAAAATTCAGTCTGTCATTGCTAACAGACTAACCCTCCCACATATGGTAACTCGGATCAATACTCAAAAAAATGTCTACTTCAATGTCCTGAAACATGAACAAAAGTTAGGCTGATTTGGGAAAGGAGTGGGAAGTTGGAACGAAGCACCATCATGGGTTGGGTATTCGTTTTATACTTTAACCTTAAGGCAAACCACAGTCAACAGCCAACACAGAACAGTAAACTCACACAACTTTCTAGATTGAAAAACTAAATGACAGAGCTCAAGAGAGTCAGAGAAGGAGAGCTCAAAATTCTGAGCCCAAGTCTATAACCCACATATGTGTGAGGCAAACTTAAGCAGTTTTCAGCCAAGCCAAAAAACTGAACTGATATTTGAGCTGCTACCTATGACAGGAAAGCAGAAGTCTACAGTTTGAGTTTGACCGACCTGCCTGTGAAACAAAACCAATAACCCTTTTTGGAGAAATACAGGAGAATTGAGGATCTCTACAATGTCTTCTCTTGCATAACTACTTCAGATAGCAAGGAACAGGAAAATGTGACTCCTTCTTAAAGGAATAAACAATCAACAGAGGACATCCTCAAGATGACCCTGATGTTAAAATGAACACAAAAAAATCCTCAAAGAAACTATTATAAAAAAGTTGAAAAAGTTTCTAATGAATAAAAAAGTAAGAAATCTTAGTAGGGAAATCAAAACTATAATAATAAAAAAAGAACCAAATGGAAAATCTAGAACTGAAAAATAAATTATCTAAAATAAAACTTTTCCTGGATGGGCTTCACAGAACAATAAACATGACTGAGGGAAGAGTCAGTAAACTAGAAGACAGATTAATAAAAGGTAGTCAACCAAGCAAAGAAAGAGAAAATAAATTGTAAACAAAATGAAAAGAAACTCAGGCATTGCTGAGACAGTATCAGGAGGTCTGAAAAACGATAAGTTTCAGATAATGTTTAAAGCACATGTAAATTATTTGCTAGTTTGATGAATGAACAATAGTAACAAAGTCAGTAATCTCTGAGTTCCATTTGCAGCTATTCGCCTAGCTAACTATTTCAACCTATGATTGTCAGCTCATCTCTTTTGGGACAGTGTCCTTCTCCATGTACTAAGGGCTATGGACAGATGAGTGGTTTTTCAGTTTAACTTTTCCTCAGGAACTTCTAGGGAGTTTTCTGGAAATACAGACCTCACCTCCAGAGTTCATGTTCAGAAGGTCTGTTCTTAGGTAGGACCCAGATATCTGCCTTTTCTTATAGTTCCCTAGGTTCTTTCTGATGATAAGCCAAGTTTGAGAACCACTACACTACATGATTGTTTACGGAGACGGAGTGATTGACAGAGACTCTTAATGGGAATCATCTCTGAATTTCCTAAAGGTCCTCTTCAAAGACGCAGAGATGTGGTATCTGCCAAAAATCTTACAATAAAGTCCACTGGGACAAAGCTGTAGTTTATTCATCTTTATTTTTATCACAGCTTTTAAATGAACGTTAAAGAAATCTTTCAAAGAAGATGTTCTATGCAACGATTTTCCAAGTTCTTAAGTTTGTCAATCACAGTATATATATTTCTAAAGAGAAAAACAGTAAGAAAAAGTACTCAGCTTTCTCAAAATCATTTGGGTATTCATTCATTCAACAAAGATTTATTGAGCAAATACTACATACCTCACATTGTTCTAGGTGTTGTGAGGAAAAGTAACATAAATTTCTATCTTTATAAAGCTGATATGTTAATGATATCAAACAAAGGACAAGACAATATAAGGAACTATCACTTCTTAGAACATACACATACTACTATAGCAAAGGCTAATTCATGGAATTAAAGTTTTTTTAATCACAATATTCTTCCCTCTCCAACTTCTCAGGAAGAAATATAAAATAGTATATGGCTTTATTGTAACTAATTTATACAAAGCAGGCATACCTAACTTCACACAACAATGTCCCTGACATATTGATCATAAATAGAAGTGAGCACTAAATTATTTGAAATAGAGTATTCGGGGAAAAGGGAGCGGCAATTAAGAGAACAGCTAAATGCCGTATTTCAGGATATTCTACTGTGATTCTTCTGGTAAATATATTTATTTTGGTAAGATGTGGAAAATATATTATTCAATAAAGCAAACATTCAAAGGGTGTGTATGGCATAACTTCACAGAAATGATGAAGGAATTTGTATACTTGTTTAGAAATGCATACCAAAAAACATCCCTAAAAGATATCATTCTGGGAGGAGCATGTTAAGATGAGGAGGGGGATTTTTTCACTTTCCTAATTACTCATTTCTATGTTACTTAGGTTTACCAAAATAAACATGTACTGCTTCCATAAGCAACAAAAACATAAAACACATTCCACTGGGGGAAAGGGGGAGGGGATAAAACACCCTTCTGTAATGTGAACAATTACCCCTCGTTCTTGTGTTTGGAAATCTGCTATTATTGTGTTCTTATATGTATCATAGTTTTTCTTAAGACAGGTTACTATGTACTCTTTTCATCCATTCCTGTATGTATCATATTTCAAATATGAATAGTAACAATACACTTTCCATAGCTGATGGAGGGATCATCATTCCATGGTCCTGATCCCACACAGGTGAAAGGGACCCAGTGTCAGAAGGTGCTCTGTGAGGATCAGGTAATGCAGCACAGCTTGATTTGCCTCTTTCAGTGGTAATCAGATGGTCTAGAGGATTCCCTGGACCTCTAGAACCTAATTAAAGAAAGGAAAAAACAATTGTATTTTATCTAAAAAAGTATTATAAGACCTATCATGAAATAAAATCCAGACACTTTTTAAAAAGCAAAGAAGATCAGATACCCATGAAGTTTCCCCTAAGACACACGAGACTAGTTCTATCCCACCAAAGTCATGTCTAGGACGATTCTGCCACGTTCGCAAATAAAAACCTGCCTATCAAATTTATTTCTAAATGTTGTCATAATCATTTCACACATAAAACCAGTGGTTAAATTGTTAATTATAAATAATGTCTGAAAAACTAAAGTAGAAAATAAATTGCAAAATAAAGATTTCTATACCAGATGTAAGAATTACAATATGAAGCTTTACTTGCTTAAACTAGTATGCCAATACAGCAAGATTCCTTTAAAACAGTCATCTTAGAAGCAATAAATACATATTTAATTGATTCATTGAGACTACTGAAATATTTTTGTAGGAAAAATCTTTCAGAAATGCATTCAGATAAATTTTAGAGCCACCCAAGAAGTGGCATGTCAATGTTTTAATGACTCTCTACTACTGCCAAAAATGATTTCAACCAGTCTGACTATAAACTTTATACCATCAGATAAATTTGGCTGTAAATGGCTTTTAAATTTTCTACACATCAAATTCAGCTATAAAAAGAGCTGTATTTGATATATAGGGCAAGTCTAAAACAAGAGTTTTAGAACAAAAACAAGGGTTTTAGAATAGCATTGTTGGAACAAACACTTCAAGGCAGATAATACTCATTTGGATATGAAAATCTGTCATGCTTACATTAATAAAGGAGGGGATCACTTTAAAATTTCCTTCTTATAACTACGAATAAGATAGTACCGCAAGTAATAACACATATTCAATTAAAATTGAGAAGAAAAATATAAAAGTATAAAAAGATTTTTAAACTCGAAATGCCAATATATTAATAACTCATTTGTTCATTATGGAGAGGTAAATGAGTTCTTCTCAAAATTATACTGCCCAAAAATAAAAGCTTGTTCCTTTTAAAGAACAACTTTTTTTTACAAAAACATCTCTTTAATAAAAATATTTTTAAAATGCTTCCAACACTTCAGTACCTCCTTTAAAATGAGACAAAAATTAACTTGATTTTTTTTTGTAACTTGTGCAAATCAGTTGAAGCATTTTGTCTATTCTTTTTAGTATATAATAATCCTTTAAAATTTTTTCTATCTACTCTCTTCTGTAGAGTCAAGAGATCAACTGACTTTTATGCTAAAAGGTCAACTATCTCTGCTCTTTATATTTGCACCTTCGATGAAATTCCCCAAATCTTGCCTTTGAGTTTATTCATCCTTCCAACAAGTTCATTAAAAGAAAAAGGCCTGGAAAGGAGAAAATTAACTTGGTAAGAAACAAACTAGGCTAAATTCATCTAGAGGGAAGCATGGACCTTGAAAGGAGGCATTCGAAGTTTTTCTCCTGATTGCTTACGTCCAGAGGACCAACTACAGGCCAACTGACTAGCAGGTGAAAGGTTACAAACTTGAAAGTGCTAAAGTTTAAAATTTTACATTCAGACCAAAAGTTATACAATTTACTCTGAAAAAATTATTTTCCTACACTCAATTTTATTCAAACATGTATCTCACCCAAACTTTCAAATTTAAAAATGGAAGGAAAGAAAGATTAAGGAAGGTCGCTCACTGGTCATCCTTTTTATTGTGGGGGTCATAGAAACTTCCAGTCCAAAGGAACTCTTTTAAGACATTTGTTAGAGAATGAGAGCAGAACAAGAAGGCAGAGTGTCACCTTCCTGGACCTGCATTGGGAATGTGCACATTGGCAGCGGCAATTAAAAATGTTTGCCATTCAGTGCATGCCTACAAATGATTGCTAAAACTCCATGAATATTGATTTTGGGGTCACAAAGCAATTTCCACAAACAGGCAAATTTGCAAATACAGACTCTGTAAATAATGAGGATCAACTGTAACACCTTTCATTATATTTGTAAAGGGGCTTGAAAGTCTGTTATATTTTGTTTCTTTTTATGATAAGAAAATATGTGCTATAGAAATATTTGAATATCTGGAGTCTCCAAATACATATCTCCAGTGTCTACTGTGCACTTTACAATCAGGCATCAGCAAACATGCACACAACTTTGACTCCAATATACAAAGCAACCAAACGTATGTATTAGTGTATTTAACAAATTTTACTGAATAACCACCATGTGCAGGCATAAGTTTAGGCAAAAGAAAAGAGAATAAAATAATTCTCTTAGGGAGTTTACACTTATTGAGGAGAAGATAACAACAAACAAACAAAAACAAATAAATAAACAGAGACAATCAACCAATCATCACAGGAGAAAAAGGGCCACGAAGAAAAATAAAGCAAGATGAGAGGATAGGGAGTGGCAAGTATTATTTCAGTTAGGCTAGCCAGGGAAGGATTCCTTGAAAAGGCAATCAAATCTAGAGTTAAAGTAAATGAAGGATGGAACCTTATATGGGGGAAGACCCATCCAGGCAGAAGGAGCAAGTACAAAAGGCCCTGAAATACAGATGGGGTTGACATGCTAAAAGGTCATCAGGAAGGTCGGTGTAGCAGTAACATTATCAGAGAAAAAGAAAATCAATGAATTAAAATTGAAGATGTTGCCAGAGGGGCAGATCTGGTAGGTTCTTATAAGCCTTGACAAAAAATTTGGATTAAATTCTGAGTGTGATATAAAGACTCTTGCAGGTTCCAAGCAGAAGAGCGACAATATTATTTATGTTAAGAAAGATCAAGCTGCTGAAAACACAGGGCAGGAAGTTAAGAGTATAGACAGATTCCATGCAGGATGCTACTGCAATAAACCAGGTACTGACTTATGATGGCCTGATCAGAGCAGTAGCATAGGAGGTGGTGAAAAGCAGTCAGACTCAATCTAACAGGAAAGCTGGCAGAATTTGACAAAAGAATGAATGTGGGATGTAGAAGAGAAAGGTCAAGGATGGGGGTTCCCTGGTGGTGTAGTAGCTAGGCTTCAACACTGCAGCCTGGCTTCAATTCCCAGCCAGGGAACTACAAAAGAAAAAAAAAAGTCAAGGACAGCTTGATCAGCTGCCCTGAGCAACTCGGCAAATAAACACCATTTAATGAGACAAGAAACAGTTTGGCAGGAGCAATTTACACAGGGAAAAGGATTCGTTTATATATATATATATATTTTAATTAGCAATAGCATGCTGACTATCTATAAGAAGTTAAAGAGGAGTTTGTGAACTAGCTTGCAAAATCCAACATCATTTACAAGTTCTTCCTTGAAGCAAAAGTGTTTTAAGATCAGATAACTTTCTTAAAAAATGAATTGATGAAATATAATCCAATCATAAACTGAGAACTTTGGTGATCACAGAAACAGCATATGCAACCTTGATCACAGAAACAGCATATGCAACCTTGGTAAGCTATTTTACTTGTCATTCATTAGCATTATCAACATAATTTTTATTACTTGTAGTGTCATCTCATTTTCTTAATACAGTTCAGTCATTAAGTTTATGCTGAAGTTTTTGCTTCTCCCTTCAAACGCTTTTTCAGTCCAAGATTTTTAATACAATCCATGGAAAAAATTTTAAAGTCACAATGAAAAGAGTAAACATTGTTTACTCTTTTAATATTTACTCATATTAGTATTTCATAGATAAAAATTACCAAAGATTATAAATTATTAATAAACTAAATTCTAAATTCTTTCCAACAAAAATCTGTATTTCTGAATTATACCTATTCACCTAAGCTTTAAATTGTTACCAAAAATTATTCCTTAATAGACATTAATGTTGGATATTATCTCTATTAAATTTAGATCATCCCTACACTTAAACTTTCACTATATTTTTGTACTTCCATTGGAACGATTTTGTTTCAAATACTCTATATCTTAAAAGAGCTCTGTAAATGATATCAAACAGAAGAAGCAGTTTAGAAGAAAACTTTGTTATGAATAGATCAATTGTAGAAATTTCTCTTTCACAATCCATGAAAAAAGATTTGGAAGAAGAGTCCAGGAGGACATAGAGTCCTCAAATAATAGTTTTAGAAAATAATACAGATTTTTCCAAGTCATTTCATTAATGGATAGGGTACCTGGTAACCAAACTCCTTGGTACGTGATACTTACTAAATAGTTCCTCACTGAGAGTCTGTTAATATACAAAACTACAGTTTCTTTGAAAGTAGGCTCCGTATCTTTTCCTCCTGTGACTCTCCCATGGCTTTTAGTACTTACTATGCATCATATAGAGCAAAAGCTTACTTTTAAGTTAACACTACTCTATATTCCTATGTATAATTCTCACTTTTTTGGCTCAGATTTGTGAGGAAAGAGTAAGGATGCGCATTATACATGGGTAGTACTAATTCCCTTATCCACATAAATGTTTTTAATTCTTTTATTTATGCTTACAAGTTAAAAGTGGAACTCTAGACAGCAATAAAGATACCTGTAAGCAAAATAATACCCTGGAATACGATAATAGGTTTTGTTGAACTTAGGAAAAACTTGCAAGGAAAGCCATGTCGGCCAATTCCCCAAAATAAAATGAAGAGTGGTATACTGTTGTCAGCAGAGTAAGTGACTCTGATGTGATAAGACAGATGATGCTGACTTTATTACCACAGGGTGAACAGCACAACATTTCTCTTCCTACACTTTAGATGGGAACTGGCAGCCCAGCTCATATTTTTACAAAACACATTGGAAAATCCCTGGGGAAATGTTGAAATGGTTTTCGTATACTTCAAGCTGTAAGCTAGTTATTAAATATGTTAAAGAGTGCAGGAACAGAGCTGCCAAGGGAAGACACTTCGCCTGGACCTCCTCCCACAGACAGTGTCATCAGACTGTGGAGGAACAGGGAGAAGAGCTCCTTTAGATGCCAAGACCGAAGAAGGCAAAGTGAGGGAAACTTCCCAAGTGGCCAGACGAGGGGAGCAGGAGGCGAAGGCCTGGATTCTGGAGCAGCATCAAACCGGAATCTGTTTTGATCAAGATGATACAAGAAGTGATAAATCATTTATTAATAAATCTTTCCCCAGCTTTTACAATTACACTATTTGTGTTTACTTCCAACCTTTGCCCTTCTGCGGACTCCTCCTCCAAGCTTGAATTCTTTAGAGTTGACCCAAATACTGAAACAAAGTAATACTGTGAGTAAAATCTCTATAAATTTTATTCCAAATTTCATCTGGATAGGTATCTGAGAGCAGACAGAATCTATTTCTACAGGTAAGTTAAGGTAACTCGGGTTTACTTAACAGTAAATGCTTCTAATATGACCAGTAAAACACACAAACCCAGGGAAGCTAACACACTGCAGCCATGAGCTTGGGCAAGAAATGGAAGATCTTCACACTGAAGATGCACAGAGCTATCCACAGCCTACCTATTCATTATAGAGAACTTTATGTAGAGTGCCTTAAGAAATTTTCACATTCAATTTAATTGATACAACATGTAAAACAAATAAAAAATGTTCTAAAATAAAAAGAACCAAGGACAATGCCAAATAAAGACAATGAAATTTACAATGTTATAGGATTTACCAAAATGCACTTATTTCAAGGCTTTAAGAAAAATAAATGACTAAAGGCAACACCTGAATATTTTGGACCAACCTTCTCGCTAAGGTCAAGATAAAGAACTGGACAAAAATACCACAATACAGGAAGGCCTCAGTGATATCAAATGGTAGGAGTCTGTGACAGAAATGAGAATCCTCAGGAAGGCAAGTCCAGCATGTGACAGTTTCTTCCCCCTGCTCCCTAAACATAGAAAACAACAGGCTAAGAAATTGAGCAGACTTAGTAGAATGGGGAGCTGAGAAGACAACTTTTGGAGTTCAGGACCTGATGAGGAGGATGAGCCAGGGAGCTCAAGTTTCAGGATGGGACCTGGCGGTAGGAGGAATTATGACCTCTTAAAATTCTGCTTCTAATTCCCAAAATTTCCAGAGGTGATTAAGTTAAGGATCTTGAGATGAGAACAGACAGAATTACCTTGGTGGGCTCAACATAATCCCAAGGGTCCTAATAAGAGGGAGCCCTGAGGATCAACGTTAGGAGAGAAGAAGACATGAAGACAGAAGCAGAGAATGGAGTGATGCGGCTAGTAGCCAAGGAATGTGGGTAGCCTCCAGAAGGTAGAAGAGGCAAAAAAATAAAAAAATAAAAGGATTCTCTCTTGGAGCCCCATAAGGAATCAGACCCGCTGATACCTTAATTTTAGCCTGGTAAGACTGGTTTTAGACTTCTGACCTCCAGAACTATTTGAACATTTATGTGGCTTTACACCACTAAGTCTGTGGCAATTTGTTACAGCAGCAATAGGAAACGAATACCAACCCACACTGGCTACCTTACAAGCAAGTCTAAACCAGACACAGACTAATCCTTTACACTGAGACCAAGTCTGTGATTAAATTAACCTAACATTTCAAATGTCCCTAGCCTAGTGGCCTATGAGAAGCAACAGTAAATTCTCAGTGGACAAACATTATACCACCTAAGGTTTCAATATTTTCTATACGATCTTTGTTATACTATTAGTGATACTCAACATAAACTGGTAGTCAAGGAGTCAAGATTTAACTGAGAACCAAGGGAAAGAGTGAGGAAGAGAAAACAAAGTCTCAGAGGACATAGATAATGGAGTTCTCATTGGCTGGATTAAAAAAAGAAACACAATAACAAGTGTTGGGAAGGATGTGGAGAAATTACAACACTCATGAACTGCTGGTGGGAATGTCAATTGGCACAGTCACTGTGGAAAACAATTTGGTAGTTCTTCAAAAGGTAAATATATCCATCAGTTCTACTCCTAAGTATATACCCAAAGGAACTGAAAACATATATCTACACAAAAATTTGTACACAGCAACAGTAGTTATAACAACCAAAAAGAATAATAACCCAAATGCCCATCAAGTGACAAATGGATATATAAATTGTGATATGAAATATTTGACAAAAAAATAAATACTGATACATGCTACAACATGGCATGTCACATTACGTAAGTGAGAAAAGCAAGTCACAAAGGACCACATATTTTATGATTCCATTTACGTGAAATGTCAACAATAGGCAAATCTTTATACAACATGGGTGAACCCTGAAAACATTATGCTAAATAAAAAATCCAATCACCAAGGACATGTAAAATTATTCCACTCGTGTGATATGGAATCCAGAATACACAAATTTATAGAAAATGAAGTAGATTGTCTAGGGTCTGGAAATAGAGGAGATTGGGTGAAGGGTGGTAGCTAAGGGATACAGCGTTTTATTTCTGGGACAATAAAAATGAAAGAAATTGGGAGAGGAAATAATAAATATTACTTCAAAAACTATGCAAAATTTATTATGTAATGGATGTATAACTCTGTGAATATATTCCAAACTTCTCATTTGTACCTATGAAATTGGTGAATTGTATAGTATGTAAATACTATCCCAACAGAGCTGTAAAAAAGCACTACACATTTTACAATAGCTTTAAAAATCATCAGATAACCAGGGAATACATCTAAGAAAAGACACGAAAGACCTCAACTCAAAAATACATAAAATGATACTGAGAGAATTTTAAAAAGACACATGGACGGATATACTACAGTCCACTGATGACAGCTCAACACTGTCAAAATGTCAATTCCGTCCAAATGGACCGACATATTCAATGCAATCCCAATCAAATTCTTAGCAGGCTCTGTGCATGTTTAAATTGATGAAATGATTTAAAATTTATGTTCATGGGCAAAATACCAAGGTGAACAAGACAATCTTGAAGAACAAACTTGGAAGGTTTTCAATGTGAGATATTAAGACTTGTTATCAAAGTACAATAGATTAAAAACAGACTCAGATATATGCAGTCACTTGAGTTAAGGTGACACTACCGAACAAAGGGAAAAGATGGGCTTTTCAATAAATAGTACTAGTCATATGAAAGACATTGAATCTTGACCTTCAAATCATACCATCACAAATTCAATTCTAGATAAAGACTGATTAAATCTGGGCTGCATAATTTCCTACCCCCCCCAACCCCCAATTCATATGTTGTAACCCCAACCCACAGTATTAATTAAACTGTATTTGGAGAAAGGCCCTTTAAAGAGTGATAAATTTAAACTGAGGCTGTCAGGGTGGGCCCTAACCCAATCTGATTAATGCCCTATCAGAAGAGAAAACTTGGACACACAGAGATACCAGAAGACCATGGGAGGACAGGGAAAGAAGAAAGCCATCTTCAAGTAACGTGGAAAAGGGACGGAGGGGGCTCACAGGTAACCAATCACGCCACACTCAGTCCGCGACTCCTTACCTCCAGAACTGTGACTGAATTAATTTCATAGCTGTGTATGCCACCAAGTCTGTGGTATTTTGTTACGGTAGTTCTAGCAAACTAACATAAAGTGATTAAATGAGAAAGTAAAACAATAAAGTCTTAAAAGATAACAGAAGAAATCATATCCTTGAGAAGACAAAAACTTTTTAATAAGAAAGAAAAGGCAGTCATCATAAAGAAAAGATTGACAAATTAGACTACATGAAGATTAAGAACTTCTGCTTACCAAAACACCATTTGAAATAAAAAGGCCAACACAGTGGAAGATACCTGCAATACATGTATCTAACAAAGGACTCATACCCAAAACATAGAAAAAAATTCTACATCTCAAAAAGGAAGAAGATATAGCAGCACAGCTTTAAAATATTTAAGAAACAAACAAACAAGGAAGCAAAATAGGCAACTTTACAAAAAGGGTATCCAAATGGCCAATAAACACATGAAAAGATGCTTAACCTCACTAGTCAGGCAAACAGAAACTGAAACCATGAGACAGGACCATGCACCTACCGCAATGGTTAAAATTAGTAGGACTGGCAATATTAGGAGCAACTGGACTCTCATACTTGGCAAACAAAGCATTACTAATCTTAAACTGACACAGAAGTACCTCTATCGAGAAGTATGAAAAAGTTCTCTGACTCTAACAAGAATGTTAATGTTTTCAAAAATGTCTTACCTCTTTTTGAACAACACTCAATTTTTCAAGTAGCTTAAATTTTTCTTCAATGAATGTAGAAAGTTCTATAGTAAGTTTTTTCTCAAAACAAAAAACAGTTAAAATAAAAACACTTATTTGTTCACTGCAGCATTATATATAATAGCCAAGACATGGAAATGGCCTAAGTGTCCAGAGATGTGTGATTGGTTAAGAAAGGTGTGATCTATATATGTATATCATGAAATACTACTCAGCTATGAAGAAAAGATGTAATACTGCCATTTGCAATAACACCGATGGATCCTGACAGTACTATGTCAAGTGAAATAAGCCAAATGGAAAAAGACACAGTACAATTTCACTCGTATGTGTAACATAAAACAAAAAGAACAAATGAATTAACAAAACAAACGCAAATAAACTGATTGATATAGACAACAGAATGGTGATTACCAGTGGGGAAAGAGATATGTCAATTAAGGGTGACCAAATATTTTGGTAATTAACTTTTGTAATCTTGACGGATGGGGAAGGGGTGGAGAAGGAAGTTAAAAACAGGAAGAAAAGGAAAACTATACCTAGAACTAAAATTTTAGATTATAACTGCATGATGAGGGTTAGAAAGTGAAAGAGACAAAAGTATGTGAGAGTATGTTATGGTCCTTAATCTTCTCAGAGGGACAAGGTACTTACCAAGGTAAGAAGAAATTAATAGAAACATAGAGAAAGTAGAACAAATCAATAAAGTGAGCTGGAAGAAACTAATCCAAATACATCAATAATCATAATATATGTAGACAGACTAAACTTAATAATGAAAATATACAAGTTGTCTGATTAGATATAAAAGAAATCATACAGGACACACTTTAAGTAAAATACCAAAGAAAGGCTGAAAAGTGTAAGGATAGAAAAAGATGTATCGAATATGACCCAAAAGGAAGCTGGAATGGCTATGTTAACATCACATAAGAGACCTTAAGAATAAAGCATCACTAGAGCTCCAGAGCATCACTAGATGTTGAGGAAAGGTTCTTTTGCCAAGAAACAAAGCATTTCTAAACACACATCCACCTAACAAAATATCCTCAAAATATGCAAAGCAAGAATTGACAGAACTACAGAAAGTGATAAATCTATCACCACAGTGGAATTCAACCCATTTCTCTTTATTCTTGATAAATGAAGGAAACAAAAGAAAGCAAAACTATATAATAAATGAGTAACACAAATTAGTCTCTTAGGGACTGTGACCTAAGGGATGGATACAGAATGAGCTACGTGTACCTGCTTTCCACAGTAATGAATGAAATAGGATTAAGAATGCACAAAAGGTGTTCCCGTGTGCAGAACTCTAAAACACGGTGTGGCAGGTGAGCAGGGAAGGGAGAGAATATTCAATACATAAAAGTGAGACAATGGTCACATCTTAGGGGAACTATTACAGTGAATCCCTATCCCATATTAGATGAAAAAATTGATTCTAGATAAATCAAATATGTAGTGCTTAAAAGAGAAATTTTAAAATTAAAAATTATCTGTTCATCAGAAAGCATCTTAAGGAAAATGAAAAGATCTTTCATACTGGGACATTTACTATACACATAATAAAAAATGACAGCATTAGGCATATATAAAAACACCTACAAATAACAAACAACAAGTTACTCAATAGAAAAATGGGCTAAAGACACAATTAATTCCTGAAATAAGGAGTACATTCACCAGTAAATTTAGTACAAGTTTTCAATCTTCAAATTTAGTACGAGGTATTCAACCAAGACCGTATTAAGATACCATTTTATATCCATCCAAGTGGCAAAATAACAAGTATTGGAGAGAGCAGAAATCAAATGGATCTCTAGAACTTCTAATATATTGCCGGTAATTTGGAAAACAATTTGGCATCATCTTTTAAAAGTAGAACCTCCACATACCTAAGTATATTTCCCAAGAGAAACTTAAAAATGTACAGGAGATAGGGAGAATACCCAGGAGCACTCACTGCAACAGAAGAAAAACCTAGAAACAACCCAGGTAACCAAGACATTGTAATCTATAAATAAACTTGAGTATATTCATGCAATAATATTCTAGAGCAATAAAAATAGAAAAAACTAAAGCCTCATCCAAAAATCTGAATGAATCATAATAATACAGACTGAAATAAAAGAGTTCTAAAACATGACACACAGCATGATATCAAGTAAAATTACATACTATACTTTTGAGGAATATATGTAGATATTACCAAAAGTTACTTTTTTAAGGCATAGGAATAATCAATACAAGATCCAGACCAGGGTCACCTCTACCACAGGGAGGCAAGAGGATGAAATGAGGGAGGACACCTAAATGTGATAGTCAAGGGTTTTGTTTCTAGGTTGTATGGTCTATTCGCAGATGTTTAACATCTGTTAAAACACAAACCAAAACCAAAACTAAATAATTAAATAAAGAAATAATGATAAATAATAAAGGTAAGGCTTTAAGATTAGTGTAGAATACTTTTACAAAGAAATCTTTTAAAATATTTACACTTACAAAAACACCTCTAAATCCATAGTGTTTCTGGTAGCCACAAATCAACATCAGTAACCCACATAACTACAACCTAACCTGTTTCCTTAAAAGATTTATTTCTCACACTACTTGTTTGACCTGAAGACAAAATGAACATCATCTTAGTCTATACAGCACTGGTTACTTACCAATTGAAACCTCCACAAAAAGAAGAAAAAAAAAAAACAAAAAATTCAATAGCAGCTGCACACAGTAACAATTCTCTTGGAACACAGACAGGATCAGGACCTGGCATCACACCTTCAAGTAGTGCTGCCACCATCTTCAAGAGACAAAGAAAAATTAAGTTTTTAAAAATGTACTTTTGATTACAAAATGCTTATATACTGAATGATTGTGTTCTCCCTCCCCCTCAAAATCTGTATGTTAAAACCCAATCCCTAATGTGATGGCATCTGGAAGTAGAGCCTTTGAGCAGTGACTGGGTTATGAGTGGTATCCTCATGAATGACGTTGGTGACCTTATAAAAGGAGCCACAGAAAGATCGCTTGACCTTTCCATCATGTGAGGTCATAGTGAGAAGACTACGAACCAGGAAGTATGCACTCACTAGAGACATCGGATCTGTGACAGCTTGGCCTGCCCAGCCTTCAGAACTGAGAAATATGTTTGTTATTTACACCACCCAGTCTATGGTATTTTTGTTACAGCAGCCAGAACAGACTAAGATACAAACATAAGTAAAAATTCATGTGCAACATTATGAACACGGTTTTCATGAAATGGGCTGCCACACTACTACCAAACAGGAGGTTTGCGAGAATATTCTGGAAGCTTTCAAACACTATCACCAAGTGATGAAAAACAGCAGTCTGCTGAAACACAATGAGGTTTTACAAGGTGCTGCAGAGCTGCTGAGGATGAGCATAAGAAGAAGGAAGGCCAAAGAGAGAAGCTGAGCTCAGGTGCTCGTACCCTGGTTTCAACCACTTTAGGATTTCCCTACAGACTATGCTGTGTTCCCTCCACGTAAGATTTCCCTACAAGGGAAAAATCACTCTGCAACCCTTCAGGCCTAGAGGTGGCAAGAGTTAAATTTACCACTATTGCTCATTACTGGGTGCCTCACCATTCCTTAAATTGTGACCATGCATCTGTAATGACCAATAAAATCTCTTAATTAAAAAACAAATGGATCTGTTGCTTAAAATAAAAATTTAAAACCACTGATTGAGCTTTGGATTTGGAATGTGAATCCCTCTCTCCTACCTCTGTGGCTCCCTTCTCTCATCTGTAAAGGGAATGAGGCTGTAAGAACATGCAAGGCAGGTACTGAAAAAAGGTAACTATTTCTACTATTCCTCCTTCAAAGACCATGATCCTGTGGCCATTCCCTTTCCACATTACTCTTAGCACCTCTTCTGCACAAAATAGCTTAACACTTTTGCAGTAGATTCTTCCTGTATTCCACCTTTTTCTGGATCAGCTTATTATTTATCCTCACCCAAGGGGGTTATTCTTTTCTTTGTTACCAAAACCCAGATGGTACTCCATCACTTAAAATAGAGAAAGGCAGGGGAGAAAAGGTAAGTGCCATTTAAAGAACAACTGGGGACACAAATATATGGTGATGGAAAGAGAACTGACTCTGGGTGATGACACATAATATAACACATAGAAAATGTAATGCAGAATTGGACACTTGAAACTTTTGTAATTTTTGCTGATCAGTGTCACCCCAATATATTTAACAACAACAAAAAGAAAACACAAAAAAACAAAAAAGCATCTAAACAGCTGATCATGAATCAGGGGGAAAAAAGAAAAAAGAAAAACCAAGAATTGTGATGGATCAGGTTAAATTCTTTCTAGGGTTCAGTACAAAACCTCTGTAGCAAATCTTCCCTTTTTAGGACCTCTGTACTGAGAAAAACTCCCTTTAATGTTTTTTCCTCATTCAAATTTTTAAAAAATTCTAATCCATATATGTACTCTTTCCAAATTGCTATCTAAAATTCACTAACCTGTATTAAATAAACCTGAGTAACCGCTTCTAAAAAAACACCCCTTTACACTAAACTCTGCCTCTGCCTCTCTCTACATTACTCCAGTCATCCATTCACGGAAATGTGACATCACTAGAGGCAATAAATGATTTAAAAAATGCCTATTTCTGCCTCTCCAAAAAAGAGGTATTGTACACACAAAAGCAGAGAAAAAAACTTTTTTGTGGTTTTTGTATTCTCTAAGAATCTGAATTTCAGCCATTTCAAAATATAACATGTATCCTTCAAAAATCTAATCATCAATGTAATTCCTTTAAAACATTACAACAGTTTAAGCGACAATTCTAAAACCATGTCTCAGATCAAACGTATTATCTTTAGTATAAAGATCTTTCTTAAATTCAATAGAATTTATCAGTCCTTTATTCTAAAAGATGGTAAATTCTAGGTTAAAACCTTTAGCAGGTTGGAACTGGTGGACTCAGGAATACCAAAGTATCTGAGTCCCCAGAATTCATTTCGAATCCATTGCTCTAGTCTTGATTATCTTGGTTTTCTCATGAAAAATTTTCACCCTTAAATATTAGCTATAATATAGCACTGTATCTCACAAAAGCATGGAAAGAATATCCAAATTGATCAAGCATAAATGTATATAATACAATGCATTATTACACATAATTTGGTAAACTGCCCCTAAATTTTAGAAGTGATGGGTAACTCTTCATAAATGAGTAGTAAAGAAGTTCTAGAACAAGCATATTAAAAGAATCATCTCATCAAGTAGACAAGATACTCTAGGTTTAAATTAAAATTATTTTTCATCTAACCTCCAATAAGCATGATATACAAGTATATTAGTAAAAACAAAGTGTCAACATTCATGCCTTGAAAATGCTTCATTATAATGCAAAGTTCCATGAGTGGTACAGCTCTCCAAAAAGAAAACTTGAAAAAGAATTTTCCCCTTACATATCAGTCATGCTATAAAACATTGGAATATTTTTTGCACTGTAATTTAGCAAACCACCAAAGAGTTTAAAAGGTGGACTGACTGATTCACTTATTATTCACAAGCAAGTTTAATAAATATTATTCTTAGTATGCATCTTAATTTTTTAGGTCTTTTTTATTTTACCCAAATGTAAACCGGTGAGCATAAATTAATTGATTAATTTAGTAACAAATAAAGAAATAAAGTAAAACTTTCCCTTTAAAAAAGGGATCAAAAGAGCTTTAGGGTCAAATGGTGTAAAAAGAACTAAGTCAGAATTTGATTCAGCCTGAAACAAAAATAACAAAATTAATAATTACCTCGTGAGAAGGTACTAGCATTCATTCAATCATCCATCCATCCACTTATCCACAATTACATATTTATTAATAAATTATATTCCAGACACTTAAAAAAATTCTCTTTTTGGGGGGCAGGGGCATAGTTCTCTGGCTGGGAATCGAACCCAGGCCACGGCATTGGCGGCATTGGGAGTGCAGAAACCTAGCCACTATACCACCATGGACCCCCTCTTCTCTTCTTTTTTTTTTATTCATTTTTATTGTTAGACTTATTGGGGTGACATCTGTTAGCAAGGATTACATAGGTTTCAGGCATACAATTCTACAGTGCATTGTCAACTTGATGTATAATAAGTTCACCACCTAATGTGACTTCTCTTTCCATCACCTTATATTTAGCTTCCCCCCTCCTCTCCCACCCCTCCCTTTTCTCCCCTCCCTAACCCACTCATCCCCAAATAAACATTAAACTATTGATTGTGTCCATGGGTTATTTGTTTCTTCATTTCTTTTTTTCTTTGCTTTCAGTTTTATATTCCGCATATGAGTGAAATCATGCAGTTCTTTGTTTTTTCTGTCTGGCTTATTTCACTTAGCATGATGATTTTCAGGTCCATCCATTTTGTCGCAAATTGCAATATTTCATCTTTTCTTACAGCTGAGTAATATTCCATTGTGTATATGTACCACAGCTTCTTTATCCAGTCATCTGTCGCAGGGCACTTTGGTTGTTTCCATGTTTTGGCCACTGAACAGCGCTGCAATTCTTCTTTTTAATCTTATCCATTTTCATAGTTTTGACTACCACTAAGACGATATGTCACACATCTATAACTCTAAATCTGGGTTTTATAATACCAGTTTATTGGACAAATCTACTTGGATTTGTCCTGGAGGGGGTCACTGTATAGAAGGACCATCCCCTAGTCTGTGTCCTACTGAAACAGGAGAACTTCCTACAAATGGTTGTGGTCTATCACCATTGATGGGGGAGGGAGGTAGTTATTCCCAAAGCCAATCATACAGATAAAGGGAGAGGACCTCTAAAAAAAAACACCATATGATCTTAAGTTGGTAAAAGCCCATTTCAACCTTAGTCTTTCTTGGGACACAGACTTTGAGAAAGGTAGAGATGGGTGCTACAATAATGCCCAGCATATAAAAATACACCAGGTCTAAAAATGGGACAGATCCTAGGAGCCTGGAGAGGAAGGAATATTATATGTGGGCTGAATTGTCTGTATCTTCTTCTCTGCGGTGTCTTTTTAAATAGATACATCTAATAAAAGTTTACTTACATGTTTCACTCTTGCTTCAGCTACATTATGAGGAATTAGGCTTAGAATAAAGTGCTAGCTAAAAGCACAGTGTCTCCCCAGCACCTACGTTACCTGGAACCTACTCCAAGAAGCATCACTGCATTATCACTCACTCCTTGAGCCCACTTTACACTGCAGTAGGAGTGACACTGGTCCTAGTTTGCTGCACAGATCATGCTGTTTCACGCATCTTCTTAAATTATTCCCCAAAGGATTTCCTAAAGATTCAAGAAAATGTAGTATCTTCCACGCCTTAATTTCCGCAGCACTTGGTGTGTAAGCCTCAGTAAACATTTTATCAGTTTCTTCTTTGTACTATCATTCTGTCTTGTCTCCCCTTAAAAAGACAGCATATCAGTGGCTTAAACTATGTCAGTCCATTTAGAAACTACATAGAACTGTCATATACATATATCTATAAAAAATACCATGGTAACAGCACTTTGGATGAACATTACCAGAAGCCAGTAATCATAACTGCCCCAATATTTAGAACTTTTTAAAATTTTAATGCAAATAGTTTTCTAAGACCCAGAGACATAAATGCTTCTAAACATGGCAACAAAGACACCTACAGACACTGAGAAAAATACTTGAAACGTGATCATTAATTGTACTTAAAAAAATTTTTTTTGAACACTTGGAGTTTAGTGTTCTCAGACTTTACATTAACATGACCCTTTTCACATAAACAAGACACAGAAAAAAGTGAATAACCTCACTTATGGTAAAGCACCTCAGAAAAGCATTCTTTACTAAAAGAAAATATAGAATTAGAACCCCAACTCCCAGTCTACTCTTAACATATCCTTTCAGGTCAAAGAGAAGTTTCATCCCTTAAAAGAAACTCATTTTGTTACTTCAGTCTTTAAGTTTCTAACAGTCCGTGGCGGGGGAGGAGGGGAAGTGGGGAGCGAGGGGAGAAACTACTTGTCACTGATCCCCATTCAAAATAAATAACTTGAAGGAAAAGCTAATTCTTTTGAGAAATTGAGAAACATTTAACACAACTTTATGAAGTCTCACCAAATGCTCTCTTCATCTTCCCCACCTCCTGATCTCCTTCCCCCAACACCCCCCTCACCACACCTCCCCCCGCAAAACGCCCGAGCATCCTAGGAACCTGCTATTGCCTCGGACCCAGGCCGGAGCCCAGCGGCAGGTGGGGGGAGGTGGCTTCCGAACCTCCAAACACGGCCGCTCAGTCCCCAAAGCCAGTCTGCTGCTTCCTTCCCTGAGCAGCTTTTGCGACCCCGCGGCCAAATAACCCCATCGCGCCTGGACTCACCCTGCGTAGCCCTTCCAGGAACATCATTTTCAAGTACCGCGGAGGGGCAGCCTGAATTCCTCCACAGCAACGCCAGGGCCTGGGCTGTACTGGCCACAGCAACAGACTGCCAAGGAACAGCCGCCAGGGAATAACTAATGGCAGAAAACGCACGTCCCTCGCCGCAACCGGAGCAGACCACCTGGGAGTTGGCTGCGGGGGGGGGGGGGCGTTGCTGGAGGAAACAGCGTCAACAGGCCTCAGGTGTCTACAGGGCCACAGGGGGACTCTGCCTTCTATGTTGCACTCTACTTACCCTTTAGATCTAGAGGATCCAAAGGTCCAAACCCCTCCCGCACAAGCCTGCGTCTTGGAATCTCCTCCCACCTCACATCCCGGTTTGGTTTGGGCCAGATAGGGAGGCCGGGAGCAAGGAACATCTCCTACCTACTTCAAACCTTTAGAAGTGTTTTCCTGAGGGTCATTCTTAAAGGGACCCATGCTCTACCTGGTGAAGCTACTCAGGCTTGAACATCAAGGAGCTGGGGGCTGAAACAATGAAAATTGGCCTCAAGTTCTGCACTGTGGTGTGGACTGCACAGCCCTGCAGAGGAGGTCTATGGCCCAGGACCTCCCACCTGGGGTTCCTGCAAGGGCATTGAGGGTTCTCCTTGAGGCCCTTCTGCACAGAGGTGGGCACCAGGCCCGAAGGCAAACTCCAGCACTTTCCTCTCACAGGCCCACAAGATCCTGCACTGACAGAAGACTTGACAGCATCCTACCCAGACCACCGCCTTTATTGTGGTTAGAAAATGGCCTGTAGGGCGGCATCCTTGTGTCCTGCTAACCATGTCCACTTTTCGACTTTGGGCACTGTAGGTGGAGTTGTGACTACCAACCCATAATTCAATTTCATGGACATCACTCTTGACTAAACATCATGCATATTACTACCCTCTTAAAATCTATAATTGCAGAGAGAAATCCTGAATATGGTAAGTGATAAAAATGAAATTGAATGTTACTCTGTAGTCTATTTGTATAGGGCATATGATTTTTACCATCTAAAAGATAAGCAAAGATTATGTTCCTTAAGTAGACATGGGAGTTCAATGTTTTATATAGGCTGGACTTAAAGCAAGTGGAAGACAAATGCTGTTAGTATTTGTGACAGAAATAATGCTGTTAGTATTAGAAAGCATCCAGGAACACTGATAACATGCTAACCAGTAAACCATGCCCACAACCTAGAAACTGAATTCTCTTATGAAGAGTCCAGTTGCAAAGCTTTAAGTTCTAGTTACTCCCATTTAATTAAACAGGCACCGTCACACAGTCTGTAAGAGCTAGTGCACTGGAAGAAAACCAAACATGCAGAGCCACGTTTTCATTCTCTGAACTGTGATGTAGGAGTTGTTTTCAGAACATATTCCATTAGGAGCTACCTGTTGACCAAGAGTTAGGGAATTTGCACTGTTTATTCCACTTATAAATGAATCATTCTCGTTAAGAATGTCTAAATGTTAGAACTCAAAGAGCTTTCTCAGTTATACAATACAGTAGATAAAAAGTGGTGTTCATTGCTATTATACTTAAACAATTTAAAGAAAGTAGGTTGTGTAGGAAATCTAACTGAAATTACCAGCAAATAGAAACAATTACCTGAAACAGACAAAAAGAAAAGGCAACTCTTTCACCTAGATTTAATAGGAAAATTACTGAGATTACTGTACCCATTCAACACTATAATATGGGTGCTTAATACATGCAGTAGATGGTTACAATTCTAGATCTAACAGGACTCTTATGAACATTTAGTCCAAAAGTTATAAACTTAAAACCCTATACAGGTCAAATATTTATAAATGTAGAGATGGAAGGAATTCATGTCTTCTCAATGCAAGCATTATTCAGCTTAAGATTCTTGTTGCCATATGAAAATAGGAGATTACACATTACCATCTTCTACTTTTTCAAGAGAATCCAAAAATCCAGGTTTTTATGTGTACTCACCTACTAAACAATGTACAAGCCAGTTTTGACTAGCAACCCATCATCTAGTCTCAGCTTCTGATATTAGAGTTTTAAACCTGAAATTCCCTCAAAGAGTAAATGGCTTTCCAAGGCCACACAATAATTAACAGAAATTTAATTCAATATTTTCACATCTGAAGAAGTTCACCCAAAATAGATCAAAATGTATTTGATTATATTTACTGAGTCCTCAAATATAAGCCACTTGACATAACCTTTATTAAATAAGAACTTGATATGAAAGGCACACATGGTATACTGATTGATTATTTTTTCAATTTAGTAACTTTACTGGTACAATTTGTGGGAGAAGGTGACGACAGGTGAGGGATATGTCAGTTCTATGCTGGAGCAGATTTTTTAGTAGAGTTTTCAATCAGTGGTGACCAACTTTTTGGTTTCCCTGCATCACATTGGAAGAAGAATGGTCTTGGGCAACATATTAACTATACTAACATGAATGATAGTTGATGAGCTATTAAAACGGTTGTGAAAAAAATCTCATAATGTTTTAGGAATTGTGTTGGGCCCATTCAACCCTTCCTGGGCTGCACGTTGTACATGCCTGTTTTAAATCAATACCTTCATGACCAAATCATACAGAGTAAATTAATCACTTCTCTGGCCTTAGTTATCAGGTAATGTCAACAGTCCTTCAGGTTTCAGAGCTCCCTTCTTACAGGGGTAGGATACCTGCCTTTCTGATGAACACTAAGAAAAGAAACACAGTATGTATTCATTCAATGGTGTTATGAGATAACCAGGCTGAAATTCTTCTGCAATTGTCCTACAAGAAACTGCACTTAGAAGTTCAAAACAACAAATTTAGATAGGCATTTTTGGGATTTCATCTGGTTTTTGGGTATTGCCTACTGAAATACTGTATTTCAGATTCCTTAGGGAAAAAATGAGAGTTTGTTGACATAAGATTTATGATAATAGCTCATAGACTCAATCATTAGAAATGCTATGCTTAAATAGTAGGCATAGGTACATTGTCATTATGTGGTTGATGCTTTTCTGCACTATATGAAATGCTAGATTGGAGGGTGTGCACTTTTTTTAAAGATGAATACTGCGCCAGGTGAGAGATGTTGCATGAGGTTGTCATTCTTTTAAAAATTTGGGGTCACAACTCTAACTAGATGTATATAGATTAAGTATTTCATGACTCTGTCAGCTTCCATACCCTCTTAGTGGTAGAATCTCTATAAATAATTCTTAAACTTGGTCTTGGTGATTTTGACATGTAAAGGGAAGGGAATTCTTACCTTTTATTGTTTTCCTGATCATCAGTGTACCAAGACCCAATAACTGATAAGATCGTTTAAAAATTTATCTTAAAATCAGAAGTTTTTTAAAATTAAAAAATTACTTTGGGGACATTTTTCATTACTATCAAAATGCTGGGAAATGTCTTGAAGGGTTTATTACCAATAACCCTTGGCCTTATTTTTCTTGAAATATTTTTTCAAGATTGTAGTGTAATAAATACATGTAATAATAGCAGTTTACACTTAGAACTTACTTTTCCTATTTCCTTAACAAAGCCCACTTACAGAATAAGTATATTATAATATATAGAGATCCTTGCCACTCTGAACTACCAAGAGGTGGTTGCCCATACAGAAGGGAGAGGTGAGACACTGCTTGCTCAACAGACTTCGTACCTTAAAATGGACAAACTCAAGTGGTTCCATGGGGATGGTTTCAAGGTCTTTGAGAAAGGATTAGACTCTAACCTGCTAAAGGGACTAACTTCCTGAGAGGGTTGCTGAGAGGTATCATGGCTCTCTGTAGACCACAGATACATTCTTACAATAATTGAGAACTGACAGGTGGAGGATAGGAAGTAAAACTCTACAAAAGGTTGTCAAAGTAAAATACTTTCCTGTGTTGAATGTAGCTGTCTAGTAGCTTTTCAGTGAGGTGCTTAAATTATTTCCATTTTAATGTTTTAATTCTGAAGCAGCCTTGGAAGAGTCTCCCAACTTGATCAATATATATATAGGACCTAAGATGATAGTGTTTAAATTTTTATTTTATTTCCTCTAAATATTGAGAGCCTACTGTGCCAAGCAGTGAAGACAAACGCCCTGTCCCATGGAGTCATCATTCCAGTGGGGAAAGGCAGACAGGAACAAGCAATCAGATGAAAGAAAGGGTATTTGGGTTGGGAAAATAAAAGAGGACAATGTCCTACTGACTGGGTGGCAATATTAGATACAGCGGTGAGGGAAACCTGTTCAGAAAAAGACATTTGACCTGAAACACAAATGACAAAAGTGGCCCATGTGAAGACCTGAGTATTCCAAACAAAAAACAACAACAAAGTTAGCACCACGTTCAGACAACATTTTGGCTGTCGGAGCAGTAAGAACTTATGGCAGGACCACACGAACGAGGGTAAGAATGGTGTCATGATGAGCTCTGAGATGTAGAGGGAGAAAGGAATGGGGGTGGTTACCTGCATTAGGAATGAAACTTAGACTATATTCTAAGAAGAAGTCATTGAAAAACTTTTAATGGCAAGAGCTACATGATCTAATTTGCATATGAAGACCATCACTCTGGGTGCTGTAATGAATGAATTATAAGAGGGAGCAAGAGAGGAAGCAGGGAGACTGTTTGGGAAGCTGTTGCAAGAATCTAGGCAGAAGATGACAGACGTAATGGAGATGAAGAAAAGAGGATTTGAAATACGGTCCTATCCATTAACCAGAATTCAAGCAACTGCACTCTCAAGCAACTGGCAGTTTTTTGCTGTTGCTCGAGTTTCTGTTAACAGAAAGAGAGAGCAGTGGAAGTGATGAGTAGTATGACTTTCTGTTTTATCTCTAGGCTTTATAGAATTGGAATGTAAGGATAAAAGATTAGATAAAATTTTTTGACAAACATTACAATGCCATTTTAATTGATTCTTCCTGAATATGTCTAAAAATATTTTTTCTTTAGCTGTTTTTAATTCATTTTTTTCTTTTGTATTCATGATTTGTATTCTTTTTCACAAAATAAGTAGGTTTTGGACAGAGTTTATTTTCTGAAAACTTGGCCTATCTTTGCTATTTAGCTCCTATGCCACCAAGTACTTTCAAGCAGTTCCCTGTTCATCTAGGCCTTGTGTCAATTTGAATCAGTCTGTAGAATTGCCCTGCAAACTTCCTGGTCTTTCTTACTGGGGTCAGTTGGAATTTTCATTTTCCTCTTCTCTTTCACATTCCTGGTTCATGTTAAGCCTTTCTTACTTAGAATGTGCCTGAGTCTGGCCCTCATATAAACTATGGGTTCAAGATGGTAGGACTAAGTGAAAAGGAAGAAGCAGGTGGTATTCTGCACAAAGATTCTTCCTTCCCTTTGCCTCCAAATAACTGTTCTCATCACCTACACCACTAGGCCCAGGTTTTTCTACCCACTCACCATGGGTATGATTCTTCTTTGCATTTCTTAAGTGGACCAGGAAAAGGGAAGAGGCCAGAGTTGAGCTACCTGTTAACCTGGTCTGTTACACAGATGTTGCTGGGAAATTTAAAAAAGCAACAACAACAACAAAAAACTCACTCTCAGAAACCTCAAGAGGACAATTCTGATTCCAGGCAAAGAAGGAAGTTGGTCACCTGATGCAAATGACTTTGATCATCTGTAGCTTAGACCCACCTTCTCAAGCCACACACCCTCTCCACACAAAAGTCCTGTTAGGGTCATGGACTCTGTAAGACCTAGTCATATTGTCAGTACTGCAGAGAGCTGAGTGAGGGTTCTTGACAGCCTTTAAAATCCTAAACTACATTTCCCAGGGAAACAGCAGTTTTCAACAACTGTGTGACATACTCATAGGCACCATTGTTATCTCTATTTTACAGACAGTGAAACTGGGGCACAGAGTAGTTAAATGAACTTTCCAGTTACACAATAGAGAAATGACCCCCTTGTTTTTAGATGTTTTAATGAATTTTTCAAACACAAAAACTGGACACAATAAACCTATCACCCAGATTCAATATGTTAAGGATTCTTCTTCATTTGCTTTCTTTTATCTTTACTGAAGTATTTTGAAGCCCATCCAGGATATTGATGCCATTTTATGCTACACAATTCAGTGTAAAGCTCTGAAAATTGTGGACATTTTTATATATTTCCACAATGCCATTAATACACTTAACACAGTTATCAATAATTTCTTAGTCTCACCAGATTTTTTTAAATGAGTCTTTCAACAACCTTCATTTTTACTCTAAGAGTCTAAACTCGTGTGCACTTGAACTGTAACCACCATCACGTTTCACATTATTGGCACACGATGCATATTTTAATAATTGAGTGAGCAAAGACTAGGAGAGCAGTCTATAGGTGAAGTCTCTAAGTATAAGTACTTAATGCTCTGATTTACCTCAGGATCCAGAACTGATGACTTTTTAAAATAGGATGAAAGAAGAATGCAATTAAGTTGAAATTCTTCCTCTTCTGGCTTAGGGTTGGCTTTTTGCATGTTTTGGAGAGATTTATCAAACCCATTTTATGATTTTGTGCTCTTTCATAACATACTTTAGGATTGACAAAGGGACTATTAAGTAGATTGTATCCTTTTAATGTTATCATAGGAATGGAGCTAACTTAATTTGAAGAAAAAGATGAAAAAAACTGCCTAACCAACTGAATGTCTTCCCAGTATGTTTTTATTACACACCTTTCGAGCAGTTGCATATTGTGGACATTGTGCAGGAAAGAACTCTATTTTCTTCTTTAGTTCACTAGCAGGTTCAACAATGAATAAATGAATGAACAAACTAAGTAAATAAAACTCAGGGCACAGATTTCCTCTTTAAGTAAAAATACTATGTGGCAAAATTCCCTTGTTACTGGTATGTCTCCTGGCCTCAAATGGAGCATTTATTTATGATCGTGGTTCAGTAGGTTCAGTATTCTAGTGTTGTTGCCTAGATGTTCTTTTCTACCCCTTTTTAATCATCTGAAACCACAATGAGCCAGCTAATAGCTTATATTACAGTTTCCTTGTCTTCACCATATGATCTATAATTGAATATCAACATGATATATTTGAAAACTGTCATTGAATTTCCTGTTTTATTCTACATTTTAAAGTGATTTTTTCTATATCATTTAATAAATAAAATTTTATATTCAATGGAAAAGTAAGTACCTAAGTACCTAAAAATTTATTTCCACAAATGTCTATCATATGCTACTCTAAAATATGCCACTTTTACTTTCTCCTGTAACTTTCAATAAGACCATTGTTTTCAAGGATGTGATTTCATTATAAGAAACAACATGAACTAAATGGGTGTCAGAACTGAGGTTCTCTACCTAGCTCTGCCCTAACTAGTACTGCAGTTTTAGACAAATCACTTTATTTTTCTCACCTATAAAGAGAAACTACACTATTGGATGACCCGACACATCATCCCAGCTTCAAAAGTATGTCAATGATTACATCTGTAAAGATAGTTTGTGCATATAATATTGATTCTACTGTAATAATGTTACTATTTTATTGCTGCAAATAGGAATAATTTTTAATGAATTAATACTTTTAAATTGCTCTTCAGTGCATGTTTCTAACACTGCTGGGATATTTAAAAATTTTGTATAGCTGGAACTAAAATAAAACTTCCAGAAAAAGATCTTATGTTAACTTGTTAAATTTTACAAATATGCAGGTTGTTAATTTTTCAATAATTTTAATGTGAATTAAGTTCTTATAATGGTAAAAAGCTATGTAAAGCTAAATTAAATTTCTAAAATCCTAAGTAGTGTATGTTCATAAAAATACAATATTTGAAAGATACAGAGAAAATAAAATTTAAAAATTCTTCAGATAATTGTTTGTACAATGTGATATTTCCTTCTGCAAAATAGGAATAATAATCAGCATGTGGTTTTTCATTAATGCTGTATCTTGTGCATTTTTTCTCATCATCATAAATCCTGTCTTGCACTACTTACCTTTTAGAAATATGAAAATCTTGAACATTGGCAACATCAAATGCTGACAAAGATCATGGAACTACAGTAACTCTCCTTCACTGTTGGAAGAAATGCAAAATGGTACAGTCACTGTGGAAGGTAATGCAGTAGTTTTATACAAAACTAAACACACTCTTGTGATATGATCCAGCAATCATGGTCCTTGATATTTACTATAAGGTGTTGAAAACATATGTCCTCATAAAATCCTGCATGAGGACATTCTTAATAGTTTTATTCCTAATTGCCAGAATGGGAAACAACCAAGATGTCTTTCTGTAGGTGAATTAATATGTTAACTTTGGTACATCCAGACAGTGAAATTATTATTTTATGCTAAAAGGAAATGAACTATCAAGTCATAAAAATACATGGAGGAACCTTAAATGCATATTATTAGGTGAAAGAGGGCAATCTGAAAATGCTGGATTCTATCATTCCAACCATATGAGATTTCTACAAAAAGCAAAACTATGGAGGGGGAGATGAATAGGCAGAGCACAGAGGACTTTTAAGGCAGTGAAAAGCTCTGTATGAGATTATAAAGATGGATATACGTCATTAGACATTAGTCCAAGCCTCCAGAAGGTACAATGCTAACAGTGAACACCAAGGTTAACTGTGAACTTTGGGTTATTATGATGTATCAATGTAAGCTCATTTTTGATTAAAAAAATACCATTGTGGAAGTGAAGTTTATGACGGTTATGCATGAGGGGGTCAGGGGTAAATGCGAAATCTCTATACCTTACTCTCACTTTTTAAAAAAATTTTATTGGGGTGACATTTATTAGTAAATATTATGTAGGTTCCAGGTGTACAATTCTACATTACATCTTCTACATGTTGTATTATGTATTCATCACCTAGAGTCAGGTCTCTTTCCATCACCATATGTTTGTGTCCCTGTCTCTTCTTCCCCACCCACCTCCCCTTACCATCAGGTAACTACTAAATTATTGACTGTGTCCATGAGATTTGTTTCTATTTTGCTTTCGATTCTATGTTAGCAGTCAAAGTAAATTTCTCTATCTCTTTCCCTTATTTTACCCACTCTCCCATCCTCCCTACCACCTTAAAGAAGTCTCTCTAACATTCTTTGTAGTACTGGTTTGGTGGTAATGTATTTCTGTAGCTTTTTATTTTCTGAGAAGCTCTTTATCTGTCCTTCAATTTTGAATGTTAGCCTTGCTGGATACATTATTCTTGGTTGCAGATCCTTGGTTTTCATGACATTGAATATTTTCTGCCAATCCCTCTGACTTGTAAAGTTTCTGGTGAGAAATCAGCTGAGAGTCGAATGGGTGTCCCTTTATAAGTTACTACTTGCATTTCTCTTGCTGTTTTTAGAATTTTCTCTTTTTCTTTAACTTTTGCCTTTTTAATAATAATGTGTCTTGGTATATTCCTATTTGGGATCATCTTGTTTGGAATTCTCTGTGCATTCTAGATTTGTATGTCTATTTCCTTCACCAGGTTAGGAAATTTTTCAGTCATTATTTCTTCAAATAATTTCTTGATCCCTTGCTTTTTCTCTGTCCCATCTGGCACACCTATTATTCTGATATTTTTACATTTGATATAGTCTCAGAGGAATCTCAGTCCATCCTCCCTTTTGTGGAAATAATTTTCTAATGGACCTGGCTGGGCATTTTCTGCTGGTTTTTCCTGCAAATCACTGCTTTGCACTTCTATTGTATCTAGTTTACTGACTTTTATTCCATTCTTCATTTCAGTTAATGTAGTCATTATCTCTCTCTGGTCCTTTATAATGGTTTGTAAGTCTTCTTTAATGATTGCTATCTCTCTGTTGAAACTATCATTCAATTCTGTAAGAATTTTTATAATTGTTGCTTTCAGCTCTGTTTCTGATGGGTCATCTGTCTCCATCTCTTTAATATGAGCTCCTTTTCTCTGATTTCTCATTTTTGCAGCCTCTCTGTACCCTCGCTGCTGCAGTTCTTTGGTGTTTGCTGCTGATAATGGGCAGGAGGAGGCCTGTGGGGTAGGGCCATTTGCAGCTTTGTTTTCTTCCTGTGGCTCTGGGAATCATGCTGGCAGTATTGGTTGATTACACCTTTCTCTTCTGGGTTTTCCCCTTGCACGGATTCTGTTCTTAGCCTTGCAGTTAGTCCAGTATGTTGTTCTTTCAGACTGGCTGGTTGTGGACTGAGAAATACTCATGAAGCCCCCTGTCTCCTCCTCCTTCCCAGCTGGAGCATTCGCACTGTGGCTCCTCACCATTCAGTCATTCCCCCTCCTCTGGGAATCAGAGTGAAGTCCAGCTGCTACATTTTGGGGACTGGTCTACACCTTCTGGGGCCAAAATGAGGGTATCCCGTGCCCCTCCTGTGGACCTCGTTTCCTCTGTCCCATGGTCCAGAGCACTCTCCTATTGCCTTCTTCCTCCCCCAGCTGTAGATTTCCAAGCGGTGATCCATGGGTCTGAGTCCCTGCTCTTCCCCTTATTTTTCCTTTGTTTAACCCTCTGCCTGCCTGTAGGTACCTTAATGTGCTGAGTGGAATTTTTAGCTTTGATTGTGTGTTGTGTAGAGGGTCCTTGGTTGAGGTATAGATGTTTTATTAGTTGTAATCTCCAGAGGAGTTTTTCAGAGGTCCCTCTCATGCCACCATTTTGTTGCCCAGCTGGTTATATTGTATTTAAAGTAAATGTTGATTTTTCTACACATTTTTTGACATTTTGTAATATTGAACATTTTAAAACTTCCTACATACCCAATGAAAGTATATGTAATTTACTCATTTTTAAAAATATCCTGACCTTCAAGGGCAACTATACATAGAATTTGCATAAAGAATTTATCTATCCCTCTATGTTTTTTATTTATTTGTTGTTGTTATATTTAGTGGAATATTCTAAATTGAGATATAATGACATATAACATTGTATTAGTTTCAGGTGTACAACATAATAATTCAATACTTGTATACACTGCAATATAATCACAATAAGTCTAGTTAACCTCCTCTCCCCATTCTTTAAACCCAGTGCATTTAGTGTTTCATTTCTATGATCCCTATAAAGCAATAAATCTTAATTGGGAAGCACATTTTGCCTTCTTCCCTGAACTTACGCTGAAAAATCATTTGTAAAGACAAATGTTACTGAAATTTTATATAAATACAGTAAAAAAAATTTTTGTAAAGGATTTATATGTATGCATATATGTTTTATACATACATATCTGTATATATGACAACTGATTTTAAAGTTTATTAGGAGAAGCAAAAGACCCAGAATAGCCAACACAGTATTGAAGGAGAATAACAGAGTCAGAGGACTGACACTACCTGACTTAAAGACTTACTATAAAATTACAGTAATCAAGACAGGGTGTTGTTGGTGTGATAATACGCAAACAGGTGGAAAAAATAAAGCACCTAGAAATAGACTAACATAAATACAGTCAACAAATCAATACAGTCAACTGATTTTTCACAAAAGAACTAAGGCAATAAAATGAAGAAATGATAGTCTTTTACACAAATAGCATTGGGACAACAGTATATCCACATGGGAAAGAAATGAATCTAGATGCAGACCTTACACCCTTCACAAAAATGAACTCAAATTGGATCACAGACCTAAATGTTAAAACAAAAAACTATGAAACTCCTAGAAGATAACATAGGAAAAATATCTAGATGATCTAGAGTTTGATGGTCACATTTTTATGCCTTAAACACCAAAGGCATTATCTATAAAAAGAAGAATTCATAAGCTTCACTTCACTAAAATTAAAAATTTCAGCTATGAAAGATACAGTCAAGAAATCAAAAGAGAAGTTACAGGCTGGAGAAAATATTTGTAAAGGGCATACCTGATAAAGAACTGTTAATCAAAATATACAAAAAGTCTAAAATTGAATAATAAGAAAGCAAACAACCCTGTTAAAAAAAAAAAAGTGGACTTAGACCTTAACAGACACTTCATCAAAACAAATATGTAAATGGCAAATAAGCACTTGAAAAGATGTTCCTCTTCAAGGCAAAGTAAATTAAAACAACAAGGAGATACTACTACACACCTTTAGAATGGCCAAAATCTAAAACACTGACACTATCAAATGTTGATACAAATGTGGAGCAACAGGAACTCTCATTCATTGCTAGTGAGAATGCAGAATGGTTCAGCCACTTTAGAAGACAGCTTGACAGTTTCCTACAAAAGTAAACATACTCTATATCATCCAAAAATTATGATCCTTGATATTTACCTAAAGGAGTTGAAATCTCTTTTAGTCCATACAAAACCCTGCACACAGTTTATAGCAACTTTATGCTGAATTGCCAAAATTGGAAACAAGCCAGATGTTTTGTTCTTAAGTAAGTGAATGGATAAATAATCTGTGGTACATCTAGACAATGGAATATTATTCAGTGTTAAAAAGATATAAGCAATCAAGCCAGGTAAGGACATGAAAGAACCTTGAAAGCATATTACTAAGTGAAAGAAGACAATCTGAAATAGCTGAATAATGTTTGGTTTCAATTATATGGCATTCTGGAAAAGTGAAACTATAGAAAGAGAAAAAATAAAAAATTCAGTGATTGCCAAGAATCCACACTAGAAAACAAATGAGTTATTAAGCCCTGAAAAGACACAGAGGAAACTTAAATGCATATTACAATGTGAAAGAAGGCAGTCCAAAAAGGCTCCCTACTGGTTTCAGTGTCTGTACTAGACTGCATTCCCAGCAACATGTGTGAGTTCTAATTGCTCTACATTCTCTCCAGCTCACTCTATTCCCTCAACTTCAGGGCTGTACTCATGCCTTTCCTGTTTTCTGTAACACCTTCTCCTCACGCTCCTTCTCCTAGTTAACTCCCACATATCCTTACAACCCACTTTGAATTAATTAGAGAAGGCTTCTCTGACTGACATAGTGTCAGATGCCCCGTGACATGTGACACCGTGTGCTTGCCCTGCACAGCACTTGATCACTGTCTGGTTTCCAATAGAATGCTCAGTTTCTGTCACAAAGTAGGCCCCAGAGAGTATTTGGGTAAATGAATAAATTAATTAATGATTATTCTTTAAGCTAAATGTTAGAACAATCAAGCTTCCTAGGGAAACTAAGATTATTAATTTGTGTAAATGTAACATAATATCAAAAATGTTATTTTTCATTTACATAAATTGTATTTTCTCATTCTTATGATATACATTTCTTATTAAAGGTATCCTAAGATTTGTGTTATACATGGAATCTCTAGTTGGTTATTATTGACATTTTTTTAATCTGTATCCAGTTTGCAGTTTCTTCCTACTTTACTATAAAATTTTTTTTTAATTCATTTTTATTGTTAGACTTATTGGGGTGACATCTGTTAGCAAGGATTACATAGGTTTCAGGCATATAATTCTACAGTGCATTGTCAACTTGATGTATAATAAGTTCACCACCTAATGTGACTTCTCTTTCCATCACCTTATATTTAGCTTCCCCCCTCCTCTCCCACCCCCTCCCCTTTCTCTCCTCCCTAACCCACTCGTCCCCAAATAATCATTAAACTATCGATTGTGTCCACGGGTTATTTGTTTGTTCATTTCTTTTTTTCTTTGCTTTCAGTTTTATATTCTGCATATGAGTGAAATCATGCAGTTCTTTGTTTTTTCTGTCTGGCTTATTTCACTTAGCATGATGATCTCCAGGTTCATCCATTTTGTTGCAAATGGCAATATTTCATCTTTTCTTACAGCTGAGTAATATTCCATTGTGTATATGTA
>PVJL010011582.1:0-41863 GCA_004026885.1 Lyroderma lyra
CGCCCCTCCGCCCCGCCCCGCCCGGCCGTCACTCACCAGGAAGGCACAGAGCATGTAGAAGCTGATGAAGTAGAAGACCGCGAAGCTGCTGCCGCACGGCGTCTCGCCCTCCGTGCTGTTGCCGGGCTCCGACTCCGGGGCGCACTTCTTCCCGGGCATGCAGGCCAGCATGATGTCCTGCCACGCCTCCCCGGTGGCGCACCTGGGCGGAGAGGGGACAGACGCCGCTGTCATCACCGCCGCGTGGCAGGGGAGTCCCGCTCGGGTGTTCCGCTGTCCGGCCTCAGTCCGGCGGTCAGTGCCTCTGTGCCTCGCAGCGCACGGCTGCATGCTCCCGGGACAGCCCTCCTATTCCACGGGGTCCACGCCCGTCAGGTTCTGTCGTGAGGGGACGTGCACTGGGCAGGAGCTACCGTGGGACCCTCGTGGGACCCCTCGTGTCAGCTGGACCGGGTAAAGGGTTACGAGACCTCGACACCCGAAGGTTCTGGCTTGCCCAAATGCACGACGAGGGCCAGGACAGAAATTTCACACCAGGACGCGTCGAGTAAGGAATTCAACGAGTTTCAGAGCAGTTGGGGACCGAGACGTGACTGTACGGATTAACGTGGGGAATCTGACATCTTTGTGACACTGTCTCCTAACCATGAACCTGACCCACCTCTTCATTTATTTAGGCCTTATCTCACGTCTTCTCATAAAATTTTATAATCTCTCCATCTGCATCTATTGTTCGGTTATCCCTAGGTATCTTATTTAAAATAAATAAGTGTCCCATGATACATGGTGGTTTAGAAAGTTACTATTTCCTGTTTGCAGCCGGTGTAGAGGGAACATAATTGACTTCACATACAGAAGATCTGCTTATCCGTTCTGTGGTTTCTCTGGTACAGTCTCCACAGGCAATCAAGATTTTAAAAGAGTTTTTTTTTTTTTTTAAATTATGGTAAAATGCATGTTAACAAACAACAAGAAAAATATCCCAAGGCATCAACAAGGCCTGTATTCTTATGGGTCAACATTGAACTCAGAATCTATTTTGTTTGATTGTCTACATGAAGATAAGGTAAGTCTGCTAATGACATTAGTCACAATAACAGTTACACTTGTTCTTTGGGTTTTTCTATGTTCAACTGTTTATGGTTATTGAACATGTAGACCAGGGGTTCCCAACCTTTTCTCACATGTGCACCCCTTTTAAACCTATTTCTATACATTGTACCTCTTGTTTTAAAACAGCTGTATTTAAATATTGACACTTTTGTTCAGAGTCTGGCTTCATGTAAAATAAGGTCCTAAGTCAGGAAAAATTAGGACCCTAAAAGTACAAGCCACAGATTTAATTTTATAATATTTGTAACAGTTAAATATTGATCATGATGTTCAAGTATTTAAACAAAAAAAAACTACTTATAAAAAATCACGATGAACGACAACACACTTTTACTCAGTCAATGGCTACGGACGTATTTCTATGTTTGGGGAAGTTCTAGAAACGTCAGAAATGGATTGTTCTGCAACTGCATAATGACTGGCAGAAGAGCGGTTTGGGGGGAGGGTTTGTCGCCACGCCCTCACCCATCATCATTCCCCGATGGGATCTAAATTAGCAGTGTCTCCATTAGGTGATGCCAAGTTAACATTCACTGCTCTATAACTAACGTTTTGCATCTATTTTACTTGTTTTTTCGCCACGACTGATCGATTTCCACGTACCCCTGAACGGCCCAGCGCACGCCCCCAGGGGGCACACACACGACCGCGTGGGCGCCGGTGGTGTGGACAGTAACTGGTAGTTGTTACGTAGGGTTAACACAGCTAGGAGATGACTGCCGGGGGGCTTGGCAGGGCCAGGACCCGTGGGTACAGCCCAGCAAGCAGCTGTGTTCTGAGAGAACAATGCAAGTACCCTGGGTTAAAACCTGTGGTTACCAGGCAACAGACAACCCAATTCTGAGAGAAGCCAGGATGCTCCTTATTTCCAGGCGCTTGGCGTGAGCCTGGAACTGCAACATAGTTGCGTTCTTGCCCTTGATCTTCCTACAGACCTGCACGCACACTGTGTGTCTGCTCCATTTAACCCCGGCAACGTCTACACAAGTCCTGGGGACAAAGCCTCAGGCTGTGAACCAGAGAAACAGAGTTCCGGTCAACGTAAGGTCACGCCTTGGCCTCAGCTTGTTGCAGATCCGGACTCATGAAAGTCAATGGCCCACAGGCCACATCCCCTGGGACCCGGGCCGTGACGTCTGCACCCGAAGCCAGGATCAGCTGCTCCCTGCCTGAGCCCCGACCCATCCGTGGAGCCCATGGCCCCAACTCCCTAGTAACCGTGACTGAGGATGTCCCCCTGGTATAAGGCTGGCCACCAGAGGCTGAACTCGCAGCTGTCGCTCTCGGACGCTGCCTGCTCTTCCCACTTTGTCTGTGAATCCTTTCACAGTCCCTGGGCAGCCACCACGGCTCTCGTCACTCACACCCTTCCCGTGGCGTATGTACATGGTAGACTAGATGCCAAATACAGACAAATGTGACAGAGGGCAAAGCTCGGGTCATGATATAGTTCAAAGAATAGAAATGATGCAGATTTTGTCCCCCTGCCCACGCTGCCTTCCCTTTACCCACCTTTTCCTTTTTGAGAAAAATCGGCTCAACTCAGATCCCAGGGTGACGGGACAGTCCTGTCCCCAAGGTCAACAAGATAACGTCAGCACTGAGCCGCCCAGGGATGAGCCTGCCGAGTGCCGAGACCCCCATGTCCACCCGAAAGGCTGCTCATCAACGCATCCTTCGGATTGATTTACGTCCCCAAGGGGTCTGTGGAAAGGAGTCTCCCAGAGTGGGCTGATCCTAAGTCCCTAACTGCGTGGTCACGGCGGGGAGTCGCGCCCAGGCCTGTAACTTCTTTAGCAGAAGGTTTACCTTGCCCTTCAGCAGCCCTGTCCACTCCCCTTGTGCCTCCAGGTCAACATTCCTTAGAAATAAGCTGTCACCACCCTCAAGAGAGCACGTGATCTTGTCGGCCATTCTGCCGTCCAATCACTGCCTGGCTTTCTCCCACACCCATGTCATTTTTCTCCAGTTCCCTCCTTAATTTCAAGTGTATCACAGCAACTGCCAAGCTGTCACTCTCAGGAGCTCCAACCAACTCTTCTAAAAATTCTCAAAAATCAGTGGATTTGATGCAAAGTTGTCTGCTTCTTGGCCTTTACAAAGAATCCAGTTTATTGATAAATGCGTTTTTAAAATATTTTATTCATTTCCGCTTTTATTGTAATAAATGCATTCCTTCCTATCTTGGGGTTATTTTGCTGCTTTCGCCCCATCTTTTAGTTTACTTATTATAAACTTTTACAAAAAATAAGTTAATTTTCGCTCTGAGGCTTCCCTTGGTGTTGCTGGTGCAGCTGATACGTTGAAGGCACTGGACTCTCACTGTCTTGTTTGTTAGGGGGCTGGAGGTTCTGCTGTGCATTACTTAGTTATTTCTTTAGGGATTCGAAACATTTAAGTGGACAGATTTTGCAGGGATGACTACTTTTCTGATTAATTTCTAATTTTTGCTGTATTCAAGTTAGAGAAGTTTTAGCATTTATTGACTTTGTGGCTTAAATTTTGCCTCATTTCTGTGAATGTTTTGGGGTGCTTCAAAAGGCAGTGTTTTTTTGTAATTTATTGAGTGTAAATTTATTAGATTACATTTGTTAACTGCATTATATAGGTGTGATTTATCCTTCTCACATGTCCTAGTTGATCTGTTGTTTTCTGCGTGCTGGACCCAGGTCTACCTTGCGTGTGCATGCACGTGTGTGCACGCCATGTATGTATGTGTGCGTGTGCGTATGTGTGTGCACGTGTGCATGTGCATGTGCGCCTTTGTGTGTGCATATGAGTGCGTGCACTTGTGTACATGTGTGTGCGTGCGTGTATGAGTGCATGCGCATGCATATGAGTGCATGCGTGTGTGCATGTGTATGTGCGCGTACGTATGAGTGTGTGCACGTGCATGTGTGTATGTGCGTGTGCATATGAGTGCGTGCGCGTGCATGCATTTTCTCCTTGCAGTTCTACCAGTGTCTGCCTGACACACTTCCCCAACGACATTGTTGGGCTCGTGCAGTGTCGCGGTTGCTTTGTATTCCTGATGCATTACACCTTTCATCGACCGTGAATATCCCTCTTTGTCCTGATTCATGCCTTTCTCCTGGCATTTAATTTCTTCTGATAAGGGCTGTTACTACGCCTCCTTTTTTGTTAAATGCTCTCTGGTATTCCTTCCCCGTCCCTTCGTTTTTATTCCCTGTGGGTCATTGTATTTTACTTTATCTATTATAAAGGGGCCAGAGCTAGATGTCTTAAAGCCAACAGTAGACTATCGACCTTTTGATAGAACCTGAATTGTGAGTGGTCCTCATCCTTGCCGTCTGACTTTATTCTAATTTCCTTTCTTTCCTCCCCACTTCTCGTTTTTCTCGCCCTCCCCTGTTGGCCTTCCTTCCTTTTGCCGAACTTTCCCTTTGTCCTTTCCCACTCTAGGGGTTTAGAACTTACACACCGTGTTTTCCCTGCCACGTCCCCTCTGCCGGCTGCTGTTTAGGGATTCCTCGGGATCGCCGCGTCCCTGGCAGCACTCACCCACCTCTCTTCTCCCTCCCGGTGCTGCTCTGGGGTTTACTCTTCTAACCAACACCTTCTGTCCTAAGCACTTTAAGAAAGCGGGGAGCAGACCCATGCGCTCGGTCTGCTCTCTGCGTCTCATCCCCCTCTTTACGTGTGGCGCAGGCTGACGTGCTGTCCACTGCAGGTGACAATGGCCCTGGTGTTCCCACAGCCGATATCTTGAGGGAGGTGGTGATGTCAGATTGCCCCTTGGATTTGTACCAACATCTGAGCCATGGTGGCGCCTTACTGGGGGTTGGGTGTGGGGAGACGGGTGTGGGGGTATCTGACAAACAGTGTCCCTCATCTTCTAAAGGGACCCCAGCGGGTGGTGAAGGGCTGGTGGCCCTCCCGGGGCCATCGCGTGTGAAGGTCACGAGCTAGGACGCCTTTGGAAATCGCCCGGTCCAGAACGGGGTAAGGAGTTCTCGGCCCCCAGCGCTGGACAACTGGGGTCCCAGGAACGTCAGACATGTGGTCAGGACGCCGGGGGCTGACCAGGCGTCTCTCAGGGGCCAGACAAAGCGGGCTGCAGCGGGGACTCGCTGCCTCACTCCGGGCAGGTGCGAGGAACCTGCGTTCCCAGCTCTCCCCACTTCCGAGAAGTGAGGCGTGTGGTGGTGGCACCGGGGGTGGGGGAGAACCATGCGCACAGGGACGTAACCGCGCGCATGGGGACGTAACCGCGCACAGGGACGTAACAGCGCACAGGGACGTAACCGCGCACACGGGGACGTAACCGCGCACAGGGACGTAACCGCGCACGGGGACGTAACCGCGCACGGGGACGTAACCGCGCACGGGGACGTAACCGCGCGCACACGGGGACGTAACCGCGCACAGGGACGTAACCGCGCGCACACGGGGACGTAACCGCGCACAGGGAGGTAACCGCGCACACGGGGACGTAACGCGCGCATGGGGACGTAACCACGCACACGGGGACGTAACCGCGCACAGGGACGTAACCGCGCGCACGGGGACGTAACGCGCGCATGGGGACGTAACCACGCACACGGACGTAACCGGCCGCCACCGCACGTGGCATGGAGACTGAGCTTCAGAGAAGGCGGGTGTCTCACTCAAGGTCAAGTGCGGCGCAGGCCCGGCTGTGAGCCTGCTCAGCTCCCGGACCAGGGCGTGCTCAGTATTTGACTTTTGAGCCCTGGAGGTTTCAGGTGGTCCCAGCAGCCGAGCGGGGTCCATGGGGCTGCTCGATGGGGAGTTACGACAAACAACGCAGTGACCGGCGGCCTGGTCAGGGCGGGGGGCTCAGCACCTGTTCTCCCCCGGCCCTCACCGGAGAGAGGCCCGTCGTCCTGTATCCAGACCTGCAGGTGCGTCCGTGTGCACCTGTCCCCAGACCCACCTGAACAGCAGCAGCACCGCCTGCGGGAACGTCTGGAAGTTGTTGTTTCGGTTTATTTCCGTGGTGTCGTTCAGGGCGATTTTCCCAAACACCTGGCGGGGGACAGGAGAGGGACCCGGTTCTCACCCGCCATTCAGGGGGTCACAGAGGTCCCTGGCCCTGATGCTCTCGCTGCACGAGTGCGGGAAGAACGGCATGCACGGGCCCTCAGGAGCAGGTGACGCGGGGAGGGGGACTCCACTGTTGTGCAGGGACCCCGGGCTCAATGGCCAACACCTTTTAAAAACTGTTTTGGCTGCACATCCTTAAGAGTATTTTCCTTTAAAACATGGTCATCGAGGAAAAATGAACAGCTACCACGGTATCCTACAATGTACGAACGTGGTGATGATGGCGGGTACCTACACGCTGCGGATTGTTACCGAGATGGAGATGACAACATGTCCATCACTGCATGGACTTAACCTTGCCTGGTGTGGGAGGCCCCAGAGCTACTCTCAGCAACTGCTGGGGACGCAGTGCTGCCCTGTTATTACTGGGGTCCCCACTAGAGCCCCAGAACCCCTGCTGGCCTTCCCTTCCCTGCCGTTTCAGCTCACGGGCCCCAGCATGCCTCCAAGGTCAGGCCCCGGGCTTCGCAGAAGTACAGGATGAGCAGTCCGGGGCCCCGCAGGCTGAGGGCACGCCTGATGTCACAGGCTTCCTGCCCCCGGTGCCCCAGACTCCTGAAGTGACCCTCATCTTACTAACAGCCCCCCGCAGTCCGCGGCAAGAGAGCGCTCCTCTCCGAAGGGCCTGGGGGTCCTCCCGCCACGAGCAAGGAGGGACAGATGTCTCACGGAGGTGGCTGCTGAGTCTGGTGTGCGCCACGGGACTGGGGGTCATGCTGGGGCCCTGAGGAGGGGCTGAGGAATGGTGGGAGAGGGTGCGGGGCCCCTGTGGGGGCAGGGCTGGAGACAGGCATGTTTGATGCTCGGGGGGGGGGGGGGCCGCCCTCTCCCGCTCCTGAATGACAGTGGTGCGGCCGACACCCCCTGCTGTCCCCTGAGCATGCGCTGCCTCTCCTGAGGTCCAGGCATGAGGTTGGAGCTTGTCTGAGGGCAGAGCTCCATCGGGGGTGTTGGGGACTGTCCTACCTGCATCCCGATCACCGCGTAGATGAAGAACAGCATGACAATCAGCAGGGCTACGTAGGGCAGGGCCTGCAGGTGACATAGGAGACTTCGTGAGGCCAGGGCGCCCCTGAGGCCACACCCTGCCCCTGGGCACCACGTCTGCAGCCGGCAGCTACTGCCTGGCTGTGGGGCCAGGGTCATTTCCAAGAGCCCCGCAGACATCCTGCACACTGGGAAAAAGCCCGAACCCCTTGGTGGACCTGGGTTTAGTCACCTGAGAAGCCGAGTGGGGAGGGTACAGAGAAAAGAGCAGGTTGCAGAGAGAGAGGGGTGATACTCCTCAGTATAAAAAACCGACCCTGAGCAGCAGGACGGCCCCCCAATGAGAGACACCCTTTTGCACAGCAAGGGGAAGGTCGTAGGGGACACACACGCATGTAGGCTCCTTGGCACAGCTCAATGTCCCACTACGTGTCATGGAAACGTTTACTGAGGAAAAGCAATGGAAAAAGACAGACTGGGGGCTCGAACCCTACGTCTGCCACTGTCTTGCTGAGGGGAGTGTGGGCAGGCTCTTGGGGGGCGGGGAGCGCTGTGGCCTTCCAATGATTGAAGGCTCCCAAGTGTCTCACGCATTGTCTTGCACAGAGCTGGGTCCCACACATTCTATTCACGGCTGGTGTTATCTGCCCAATGGCTCAGACGAGGGGCTTTTGCGGGGACCCCCCCATACCCTGGCCTGCTTCTCCCAGGGAGAGGGCGGGGGGGGGGGGGGGGGGGGGGGCTCAGCGATGGGCCAGGAGACCAGCGTGCGCACCCAGGAAGTGCCCTGCCAGGCGCCCGCTCACCACTGGGTGGCGCCGTGAGACCGCGTGATGCTTGTTTCCTTGGCCACGGGCTCACGTTCAGTGCCCCAACAGTCACTGTCCCCAGGGGCTGTCGCCTCTTTCTAGGCCAGGAAGTGTTGGGGGGCAGAAGAGTATGTCGGGGGGCCTATCATTCACAGCTGAGGGACTCCAGAGGAGCACCCATGGACAAACAGCCCCGTCCAGCCCTGCACCCCTTAATCCTCAGATACCCAGGACTGAGCATGGCTTGGGATTGGGGGTGCAGGGAGGAAGCACTGCAGGAACTGGGGGTCAGCCGGGGCCTGGTGGGAGCGGGATGGGCTCTGAGTGCACTGGGGCTGGAGGCCTCGTTTGCGGGTGCAGTTGCTGCCTTGAAGAGGTCCTTGGCAGGAGGCTGCCTGCAGGTGTATGCGTGCCCTTGGCGGTGGTGGGGGGATCAGCAGCACCCCTACCTCTGGCTGTACATTCAGTGACAACACATTGGATCAGACCTACTCCATGCCAGTCCCAGGGCCCGGGCCTGCTCGGGCAGGGGCCACGGAAGAACTTCTCCAGTGGTGGTGAGTGTCCCTGTCTGGGGAACCCTTGGGGCCAAGCATCCATGGGCAGGAGATGCCGCCGGCAGGGTCAGGCCACTGAGGGCTGCAGGCGCACGCAGGGGTCCCCCCCTACCGCACTCATTTGTGAGGGATTCAGGCGACCAGATGAGCCCAGCTTCCCCTTAAGGCCACATCCGTAACCCTCCTCAGGGACAGCCAGAGGCGACCCTTACCACCTTGCTCTCGCAGACAGGAAATGACAGCTCGGAAAAGAGAATTAATCCTGCCCTGGGCAACCCTGTGCCCGATCGGGGGGACCATCTGCCCTCGAGAGGAATAACGCCAGGGTCCCTGGGAGCTGGCCAAGTAGGAAGGACAGCAGGGGAGGGGCCACGGGGGTCAAGCGCTTCAAATTCCCGCCACCAAATGCCTTTGTGCAATCGGTTCTGGTGGGGAAACGCGTCCGTGAGAGCAGCACGCTTTTGAAAAACACAAAATGAGTCCAAACCGACTCATTTCAGACATCAGGAGAGTCTGGCGCAGACGCAGGACGCGGAGTGAGGCCCGTTTTGGCCCCTATGTGCTCCCCATTCCTTTACTGCGTCACTGCCTGCTTAGAGGACCCCGGGGGGAGGCTGGGTAGAGACCCCACGCAGTCCGGTTGCCCGGACCATAGCAGGCCCCGCCCCCAGGCCAGCAGGCCCCGCCCTCCACCCAGCAGGCCCCACTCCCGGCCCAGCAGGCCCCGCCCCAGGCCCCAGCAGGCCCCCGCCCATCAGGCCCCGCCCCACAGGCCCCAGTAGGACCTGCCCCATAGGCCCCAGCAGACTCCGCTCCTGGGCCCCAGCAGGTCCCTCCCCCCCGGGCCCCAGCAGGCCCCGCCCTCCGCCCAGCAGACCCTGCTCCACAGGCCCCGCCCCACAGGCCCTAGCAGGCCCCGCCCCGGGCCCCAGCAGGCCCCACCCTCCGCCCAGCAGACCCTGCTCCACAGGCTCCGCCCCACAGGCCCCAGCAGGCCCCGCCCCCGGGTGCGCAGGCGGGGTGCCTACCTGGAAGGACTTGATGAACGTCCACAGCAGCGTCCGGATGCCTTCCCCGCGGCTCAGCAGCTTGACCAGGCGCATGACCCGGAAGAGGCGGAAGAAGGTGATGGAGATGCGCGAGTTCTCCTCGGCATTCTGGAATCCATCGGCAACACGAGGGTGCAGTTAACACGGCAGCGGGAGAGGGGGCGGGAGCGGGGCGGGCCTGGCTGCCGGACTCCCTGCACAGACGGGGGCCAGCCGCCCCCCTGCTCCAGGCGGCAGCCGGGCCCCGAGGCCCCTGCAGGGCCAGGCTGTGCCCAGGCCCCTGAGCCCACGGCCGTCTGTGTCCCTGCTTCCCCTGCTTCCCCAGGTCTTAGGCTCCTGCGTGGAGCACTAGAAGGTTCCTTGAGGGTCTTCCACAGGCCCCGAAATCTCCTGGGCTGGAAGCCCGCCTCCGAGGGCGTGCCCTGCCGCAGTCACTGGGTCTCCTCCTGCCGGCATGGCGGAGGGTCCTGCCCTGGGACCCGGCTCTCTGTGGGGTGGCTGGGGGCGTGGGCACAGGGCACGAGGCCGCTGAGGGCCGCTGGACCTGGATGGCCCCGGGGCTTGGGCACGAGCCTGGCCAGGGCTCAGGGGCACGGCAGGCTGCCCTGTCACCTCTGCATCCAGATCTGAGACCACGGACTGACCCCTTCGACACTCCCCGCCCCAAACCCACACGGGCCACAGAGCTGGGCCAGGTGACCCCAGAGCTCGTGCAGCTCACCAGCCCTGTGAGCGTCACACCGGGAGAGAACGGACCTTCGGGCTTCCTGTCACTGTTGCCGTCACTGAGTCCCATGGGGGGTCGTCCCAGGTCACTGCCCACGGGGTTGCTCCCCCACCCCCACATCCCAGTTCCTTTCTCTTGCTTTGTTTTGAGTCACGCTCACGTCAGAGCTTCTCTGACATCCTCCTGCCCCGTTTGCACCTCGAAAATCCCACTAGCATGGGAGCCCCGGAGGCTGCCACAGGCCCTTTGTGCTGACCTGCTCACTGTCACCTCTGTGGCTGGCCCTGCGTGTCACTCCCGCTCTGCCCCGGGGTGGGGGGCAGTTGGAAGGGCCTCCCTCGTTCTCAGACTCTCCGGACGGGGAAGAGTCACGTGGAGCCTGTCCCCACCCTCACAGGGCTCGTGTCCCCACGCGCAGGGGGCCGGGGAGGGTCCTCGTTCCACCCTGGGCTCTGCCCCACTGGGGGTTCCGAAGCCTCTGATGCCCTCATCTCTGCACTCCTGTCACCTGTGTATCTACTTGAAATTCTACTTTCTCTGCTCAGAAGGAGGCTGTGCTCCCCCAGAGGAGCCTGCAGAGGAGGCTCAGGGCGTCAGGACTCAGCCGTCAGGACTCAGCCGTCAGCTCCTCCGCACTCAGGGGAGGAGGAGAAACGCAGGGAGCGTGGCAGCTGTTTGAGAAGCTGGTGCCACAGGGGCGCCTGGACCTGATGAGCTAAAAACTCAACATTCGAGCTATGGGGGGAGACCTCTTCTGGGTCAGGACCACCCCCCAGCTGGTGCTGGTCCCCCTGAGTATAAACACGGTTCCGTTGGGACTCTCACAAACCAAAGGGTGATGCGGTGAGGAAGTGGGTCCCAGGGGCCGTCCCTGTGCTGTGGGGACAATGCCCAGGCCCAGCCTCTCCCTTGGTGGCCTTCCCACCCACCTGGGAGGGTGTGTCAGGACCTGCCACCAACCCCACAGTGTGGCCTCGTGGGTTGAGTCTGGGGCTCAGGGAACCAGCACACTTGCTACATGTGTGATGGCAGCCTTCTGGAGGAGGCTGTGCCAAGGAGACTTCAAGGTCACACCGAGTGGCACTGCTACCATTTAAGTGTCCAGCCTGGTGGCCTCCCTGGACCACATCAGAGGAAGAACTGTCTTGGGCCACATACAAAGCACACTCACCCTAACGACAGCCGACGAGCTAAAAAAAAGGTCCGTGCGTAAGTTTGTGGTTTTAGGGCAGTTCACGCATTTGCGCGGGGCCGCGTTCAAGGCCGTCCCGGGCTGCAGGCGGCCCGCAGGCCGCGGGCTGGACAGGCTTGATTTGAGCCAAAGCCAACCAGAGACCCCCATGAGAGTGGCCCGATGGAAGGGTGAGGCTGGTCTTCCTGCCTGGAGCAGCAAAGTGGGCGCAGCCTGACCTCCGTGTGACCTCCGTGAACCGCAGGGACTTAGACAAACCCACTGGCAACACTGTTGCAGGGACTGGAAATTCAGCCACACTCTCAGTGACAACTCCCAGCTTTAACCTTTTCCTGTGACCTTGAACTCAGCACAAGGGGGCCAGTCCTTACAGACACCTGAGGAGGAGAAGTCGTGTGCCTGTCCCCGTCCTGGCGAGGTCACCCCCGTCATCCCTCAGGAGGTCTCAGTGGCGCCCTTAGGCCAGTGGAGTAACAGGAAGTGGCTCTCGGGTCCAGTTCTCTCCCAGTGGCTCATTCGACAGTCAAGACCACAGTGAACTGTCACCCAGAGGAAAGCTCCGCCAGGGAGCAGGACATGACACACACAGCACGTCACAGCGCACACGAGACCAGGCAGGTGCGTGCACGGCAGACACGGGGGCCGCATGCACGGGGGCCGGGGGGGCCGCGTGGGGGATGTCAGCGGGCCACAGAAGCTGAGCGCGTGGTCTGGGGGTCAGTCTTACCATAAAGGGGGAGCACTGGGTATGCTCAGCTGGCTTTAAGGAAAGGCAGACAGAGAGAAGCTGTAATGAGTCTCCATGGATACGCCGGCGCTCTAGGTCTGCGCTAACACGGGAGCAACGAGGTGGCAGGACAGGGCGAAGGACACCGGTGACAGAAATACACGGCGGAGGCCTGGCGGGTCCTGCACCCCAAGAGCGCCCTGCGGAGCCAGGCCTCGCGGTGACAGGGGACCCGTCTCTGGCCCCAAGTGGAGTGATTCACACCCGCTAGGCGTGGGGTCTCTGGGCTTCGTGGCTGGGGGTTTGGTTTTGTTTTTAACACCAGCCGTGTGTCCCAAGGTGACCTCTGAGGGCTTGAGCCTTATGCACCCGAGCTGCACCCAGGGCCCTGGCAGCTGTGGGAGCTCCCAGGCAAGGGGCCTCCCCTAGGTTTGGGGTAAGACTGAGTGCTAGCTAAGCCCCCTGGTGCAGGTGACCTTGGCCACGGCACGGAATAATGGGGGTGGGAGTGTTCTCGCAAGTGCGAAAGCCCCGCACACAATTTCGGACACGACTGCTGACACCCCGAGGGGCTGTTCTCAGGGTCTGGCTGCAGAGCTGGCGCCGGGGGTGGCAGCTGAGGAGACTGGCCACGGTGGGTGTCACGGCGGCTCTCTGAGCCCGTGCCCGGGGCTGTGCCCGGAGGACACCCCGCCCACTGGGCCCTGGTGCGCAGAGCTCGGCCCCGACAGCCTGACAGCCACACTGTTGGGTCCACAAGGTCCCGACCTGGCTGCTCCCCTCTACGTGACAGTGTTGCTCTCGTGTCAGCTGCTCAGGGACAGATGAGGGAACGTATAATGGGGCCACGGGAGGGCGGGAGGGTGCACGACCAGACACGTGCTCACAGCCTGGAAGTCCTCCGGCCACGGGTTTCTCAGCGGATCCCTCTTTCCACGAAATGGGGAGGGTGTCCTTTTTTGGGCGGTGTAGGGCGAAGCAAGGGAAGATGGGAAGGGGTGCCTCTGCACTCAATCACAGAACAGTCTAGACTCAGTTCCCGCCTCTTAAGGGATTCTAGCTGCCAGGTCGGTCCACGTGCAGGAGAGGACAGACTCACCCGAGTTCAACCAGCACGCTGCCATGGACACGGACATGCATACAGACACATGTGCACACGGACACACGCACACGTGCACACACACACGGACACATGCACACACATACAGACACGCGCACACACATGCACACGCACACCCACCCACCCACATGTGCACACACACATGCATACACGCACACACATGTGCACACGCACACCCCACACACGTGCACACGCACACCCACATGTGCACACGCACAGACACACGCTCACACATGTGCACACGCACACAGACACATGCTCACACATGTGCACACACACGTGCACACGCACACCCACACACGTGCACATACACACATGCACACATACATGTGCACATGCAGACCGACACACACACACGTGCACATACACGCACACGCACACGTGCACATACATGCACACACACGTGCACATGCACACACACGCTCACACACTTCCAGGATGGTCAAGGGCTTGCGCCCCGGTGTTAATGGACAAGGCGTTCTTTGCTTCCAGGCTGCAGGGACAGGCGGACTGTGAAGGTCACACAAGGTCAGTCTACACTATGTGGAGGGCTGTAGGCAGAGCTCCCGGCAGCCTCGGGCCACCGGTCCCCTCTTGGGTCCACCCTGAAAACCAGCGAAGCCTCCTGTTACTACTAAGAACCCGGCTCAACCCCACTCTACGCAGGACCAGAAGGGGGACCGCTTGGAGAATCCACCCGGGTCACCGGCCCAACTGAGTGACCCCCAGGCACTTAAAAACGTCAACTACCTGCTGTGTTTTTGTCCCCAGACGTTCAGGACGCTCCCATCCCAGCTCGCACCTACGTGAGTCACGTTCAGTTCGAGGTGGGGCTCCAGGTCCCATGCACGTGTCCACGCAAGAGCCCTCACACTACGTCTGTGGGACAGGGGGGCGGCTCGGGGTCCCTGTGCGGGGTCCCCAGCCCAGGCATGAGTGCTCCCCAGACTCGCATTTGGGCGAACCAGGAGACTTCACGCCGTGGTTTTGACCTGCGGGAGTGGCGTTCCCTGTCGCCCTGTCACGTGAGCCTGTTCGAACCTGAGGGGCGATGCTCATAAAATCTACGGTCTCAAAAATTGCTACCTGTGACCCCAACAAATGACACAACCGGGCGGCGGCCATGGGGTCGTTTCTGAGTCGGACCGACAGGACGAAGGTGAGCGGACACCCAGCCCTTGTGCCGAGAACCCCCCCATCCACCGAGACGGCCTGGGGACACGATGTGGTCGTGCCTGCCTGGGGTCCCCTCACCCTGGTGAGTGGGCGAGGGCCCCTCCACGTCCAGCCAGACACGTGCCTGTGCCGTTGGTCCCTCTCAGTGACCCCCTAGCACAGTGGTTCTCAGCCTGTGGGTCACGGCCCCTTTGGGGGCAAACGACCCTTTCACAGGGGTCACCCAAGACCGTCGGGAAACACGTATCAGATGTTTACATAATGATGCGTAACAGCAGCTACATGACAGTGACGAAGTAGCCGCGACAATGACTGTAGGGGGTCACCACAGCGTGAGGAGCCGCGTTACAGGGTCGTGGCCCCAGCATGTGGGAGCCCGCCCGCCTCCGCCCTGCTTCCTGACCGCACCCCAGATTTGCTCCCCGTCCCCCCGAGTTAGCACACGGTTCCTCCATCTGAGGTCTCCCTGGCCAAGAGGGGGGCGCCCTGAAGACGTCCACCCCGAGAGCTGGGAGACCCTGCCGGGACCCCGTCCACGGGAGCCGAGAGAACCCGCGTCCCCGCGCGGCCTGGCCGGGCCCCCCCGGGGGCGGGGGGAGAGCTCCCGAGCTCCGTCCGTGTCCTCAGCAGCCGGTCACTCCCCTGGGCGGGGCATCGGGGCACGCACCCCACGTGCTCGTGCAGTCGGTGCACACGGAGCTGGGCGGCCGCTGCACGTGAGAGACGTCTCCAGGGCGCCCCGGCCCGGGGTCCCCACGAACGGGCTCGGGGCTCACGGCGAGGAACCGCTGGTGAACCTGCTCCCGTGTGCTCGTGGGTCAGCTTGGTCTGGCGTCACCGACGACGATGACAATGGCACTGGGTAGCTGACATTAGATACCAGGTCGGGTGTGTGAGCGTCTGGGTATGGTGGGGGCTGCGGCCTCGGGGCTCTGTTGGGGGGACCCCCGTCAGTCTAGGGTAGGAGGACAATGACCAGGCTGGTGCACACAGCAAGGGCTGGGAAGGGCAGGAGCCAGGGGCTTAAGGGACATGTGACACCTTCATGGCCGGGAGCCAGCACGTCTGTCAAGGGCAGGGTCCTCACCATGCTTGTACCCCGTCCCCAGGAGAAGGGAGCGCCCCAGGACCCGGGGGGGCTACAGAGCTGGGGATGCCGGATCTCAGAGCCACCACAGGTGGCAGGAGGGACGGGGACTTTCGGGGGGCCACAGGAAAACGCGTTTGCAGCGGTAATGTCCCGAAGTCACGTGCCGGGCACCCCTACTGTGGGGGACGCAGCGCTCAGCCCAGCACGAGGCACCGGGGACACCCAGACGCGTGGGGGGGTGCCGGGGGCTCTCAGAGCCGAGGGCACATGCGGGGGCACGGGCGGTTGGGGGTCGTTCGTGGGTCTGGGGAGCACGGAGGGATGGGAATGGGTCTGGGGAGGAGGGCGGTGGGGGGCCAGGAGCCCGGGACAGAAAAGGGCAGCAGCCGCCAGTGCTGCTGACACCGTGACCCTCCCGGACGGGGGTGATGGGGGAGAGGGCCGGGGCGCCGGCCGGCTGGAGCGAGCACGACCCCTCACTCGGTTAGTTTTGTCGAGGGGCCGGGGGTGACAGGGCCGGAAGGGGGCTCCGTGAGCAATGGAAGCAGGGGTCCGACCCAGGGAAATGGGGTGCAGGGAGATGCCAAGAGCCGCTCCCCACAGCTGGGCCCGAGACCAACAAGCGTGCTTTAATTGACCTAAGCAGCAGCTCAGGCCACACGGATCACTGTCACCGAGACGGCGTCCGGCAGTGCCACCGCTGAGCCCCCGGCGCTGAGCGCACGCGACTGGGAGGGACACAGCATGTCGTCTCCTGCCTCTGCCTGCGGGGTCCTCGCTGGGACAAGTGGGACGCCTGGGCCCCGTGACACAGAGGACGCCCGTGGAGTCGGGCTTGGCCCAGATGGGATCCACAGCCCGTGCACCCCAACATTCTCAGGGGAACCCCCTCTGCCAGCACCCCTCACCTCCGCTCTCAGGGCGGGGGCAGGAAGGGCAGACCAGGGCCAGGCCCGGGGGCCCCGCAGGCGCCGTGGGCTGGGGGCGGGGCGCCCTGACTCAGCCGGGAGGGGGCGGCTGCGCAGCCAGCGCTCCTGTGACTCACACGGCTGCTCGTTCCTGTCCGCCCAGGCCCCCGGGGAGCCAGCGAGGGGCCGTCACTCCAGGGCTGTGTCCGAGGTGGGCTCACCAGACGTCCAGAGGGGCAGGACTGTTGATTTCTGTCCCATTTCAAATGGGACGTCTGGTCAGCCTAGTGGAAGGGCCTTCTGCCTGCTTCGGGGGCTGGGGGGTGCTGACGGGGACATGGGGACGGGGACAGGGCCACGGCCGCTGGATGCCCCACGCGCACCGCCCTGGGCGCACCCTGAGGCCCCCGCCCCCCAGCCCGCTCTCCTCTCCGCTGTCAGAGGTCGGGCGTGCCAGGGCCGTGGCCCCGCTCTGCACCCACGCTGCCCTTTTCTGGGCCCCATCCGCTGGGCACACGGACCCGCACGTGCACATGGCTGGTGGCACGTCCAGAGGCGAGGGCCAGTGACCTGTGTCCCGGACGTGGAGGCAGGTCCCAGCGGAGCTGTACGAGGTGGGGACTGGGGGTCAGCGGCCAGCCCCAGAGTGACCAGGGAGCGAACCCCCTAAGAGGACCCGTTCCAGCCGAGCGCCTGTCCCCGTCACACGAACGTCCCCCTGCCCGCCTCTCCCAGCTGACCCCGGCTTAGGCCCCAACCTCCCAGCCGTGTCTGGGCTGTCAGGAGCCGCTGGCCATCCTATCTGCAAACCAGGCCGAGCACCACTCTCGCTGCGGCCGCCATCCCTGCCACCGCGGTGACGGCTGCGCCTCCCGAGGGTCTTCTGGGATCTGGCCTGACACCCGTGCGTCGGCCCTGGGGACTGTGAGTTGGCTAAGGGCCACCTCATCACCAAGGCACTGGGTCTCCCCTTTGTGCTCAGCACAAAAGCCCGAGACTGGGCCTCCCTCTCCCCCTCGCGCTCCTGCTGCCCTGGGCCCCTGCACCGGGGGCTCGTTGGCCCTGTCTTACTTGTAGCGGCCTCTGCTGTCCCAGCTCCGGGGCACCGCGGCCCCCACCCCCGGCATGGCTGCTTTTTCAAAGCGCTGCCCGTCTACGCGGGCTGCATGCTGTCCTTATTCTCTGTCCTTACTGCGTTGCTCATGGGTCACTCCCCTGCCCTAGGAGGCCACATTACGAGGATGGGACTTCCGTGCACCGACATGTCCCAGTGCCTAACATGGAGCAGGACACACGGCAAGGGGGCCGGTAACTGTGGTGGGAAGAATGAGTGACAGCTGCGGGGACTGGTCTGGCAGTGGATGTCTCATGAGGAGACAGTCTAGAAACCTCGGGGGAGGCCTGCACCCCAGGAAAAGCCCCGGAGCTGTACACTTCCACCTCAGGGAGCGTCCAGACCCACGAGTAGCCAGTGGCCCGCAGGCAGAAGCGCACTGGGGAGGGCCCTGCCTCCTCGACGAGGTGTCACTGCTCACGGAGCGCATCAGCCGCAGCACTGGTGGCTCTCTGCGTGCAGGGCTGTGCCAGGCCCGTGCCTGTGGGCAGAGCCCAGGCAGGGGGCAGTGAGCTGTGCTTGTGCGGATCTGGCCGGACCTGCCTGACCACCTCCAAGCATCTCCTCACACCCAGGGGCCAGGGCTCTGACCGTGTCTGCAGGTAGTGAGTTGTCATGAAATGTAACTGCCCAGAGCCGCGGCCCTTCCAGCTGTCCCAGCAGGGCTGCTCTGGGCAAACGAAAGGGCTTGGGCCGCCGTCTCTCCCATCTAGGAGCGCTGCACAGTGTGCACTGAGTTCTAAAACAGAGGCTCTTACTTGAGCTTCAAAACAGCGCCGTGAATACCGTCAGATTCCTCTGACGGGTGAGAAAGTTAGATCTGCTACAGGAAAAAGCGAGATGCAACGGCCTGCTGGTTTTGGCCTCGTGTCTAGCTTCTTTGTCCTTTCCTGCACGCCTTTCTCCTGTTATAATGTAACAATCCCACATACCTCCTTCCTGCTACAATGTAACAGTGTCACACAGCTTCCTCCTGCTACAATGTAACAATCCTGCATACCTTCTTCCAGTTACAATGTAACGATCCCACAGGCCTTCCTCTGTCACAATGTAACAACCCCACACGCCTTCCTCCTGTCACAATGTGACAATCCTGCACAACTTCTGGTTACAATGTAGCAATCCCGCACACCTTCTTCCTGCTATAATGTAACAACTCCACACACCTTCCTCCTACTACAATCCTGCATGCCTTCCTCTTGTCACAATCCCACAGCCCCTTCCTCTTGTCACAATGTAACAATCCTACACACCAGCCTCCTGTTACATGTAGCTAATGTTACATTTGATCCTTTTTGTTCTGAAGCCATTAATCGTGTGGGAAAGGGAGAAGGTGGCCCAGAAGTAAATGTTGGGGCTCCAGACACTCCTTTGTCCATCACACACAGTGTCCCCTCTCATTTCCAGATAGCCTTGCCGCGTGGCGTTCCACCTGAAGTGTGAGGAGTGCTTCAATGTGGGAGGAGTGAGGTGCCTTAGCGCCCCAGGGTGGGCCGATACAGGACTCTTTTGTGTAGAAAATGAAAAAAACTCCACTGGGTGTTTTAAATATAAATTACAGGTTGTGAGGGCTGAACCAATCCTGGGTGGCACAAGTCCTGAGAGGGGACATGGGAGATGACAGGGGCTCCACATATTAAAGAGATGGGCGCTCTGGCCCAGGGCAAAGTGACTTCACTGGCCACACGGAGGGGGAGGGGCCGGATTCCAGCCCTGTGGCACAGGAAGGCACTTAATCTCCCCACGGTCATCTTATCATCAGCAAATCAGGGACGATCATTCTTGCCTGTCAAGTTCACAGGGCCGTTGGTTACCGGAGGTGAATGCAAGGGTAACTTGCAGAGAGAAAACCACGTGTTACATAAACGGGAAGGTCTGCATGTTGATTCCACGCTCCCCCCTCGTCCTGCACCCACCTCTGCGCCCAACGCAGTTACTTTTCCTGTCCGAACCTTATGCCCTAAATAAACGCCTTTTGCTCTCTCTTTGCTTTTCCTTTAAAAACACCACCAGTGTTGGAGGCAATGGCAGCTGGAGGGTTGTCTGGGCCTTGCCAGTAAGGGGTCTCGCGTGCATGAGGGGACCAGGTCGCTGTCACCTTCCTGCAGTTTCCTGCTCTCGGACTCCAAGCCCCTCCCCTAGATGTCCCTACGGACCTGCTGAGAGGATCATCCTGGAAGGCAGGGCCCACTGCTTCGTCCTCCCTGTCCCCACCCCGAGCACACCCTCAGTTCAGGGCGAGCTGCAGGCACGGAAGCTCCGGCCACTACATGTGTAACTCATGGCCTGAATTGCCCCTGAGATATGACCGAGGGCTGGTCCAGCCTGCAAGCGGGGAGCGTGCGCAGGCGTGGTGGGGGGTGTGGCTTGGGGGCGGGGCGTGGGGAGGAGGACGGATCTTTTTTATAACTGACCATCCTGGAAGAAGTGCGAGTGTACACATACGCACACGCACACACGCATCCATGCGCACACGCATCCATGCGCACACGTGTCCACGTGCACACACATGCACGCATCCACGCGCACACGCATCCACGCGCACACGCATCCACGAGCACACACGCATCCACGCGCACACGCATCCACGCGCACACGCATCCACGAGCACACACACATCCACGCGCACACGCATCCACGCGCACATGCATCCACGCGCACACGCATCCACGCGCACACACATCCATGAGCACACATGCACACGCCATGAGACAAAGCCAACTCGGGGATCTGGGAGACATGGGCAATGGAGTCTAAAACTGCAGGATGAGCAGGGGGGTGCAAGAGGCTGGTGGGGGGAGAAAGCATGACAGTCCCCCTCTAAAGTCTAACTGCTGGGAGGGGAGCAGACAGGGGAACCAGGCAGATACAATGACATGTCAGTTCAACTGATGGGGAGCGAAATCCGGGGTGGAGTTAGGGCAGGGGGGGCCCTGGGGGGAGGTTGGTGGGTAGTTCCAACATCTTAAGAACAAAACCGCGCAGCGTCTGCTCCGTGCTGTTATTCAATGTTTCAGTGCATCACAGGTTTGCGCAAACACTACCAAGTCTCTTAATTACAGAAACATAATGGCAACAAAATGAAACAATAGGTGTTACAGAGTAACCGCACAGGGCTTGCCTGCAGAGAGAGAGAGAAGGTGGAAACATGCCAGGGGAGGAGAAGACGTGTGCAGGACCCGGTGGGGGCTGGACAGGAGGAGCAGCTCTCGCGAGGAGGCGGCGGGGGGCTGGGCGCGCGGGGCTGGTGGGGTCTGTCTGAGGCCGGGGAGCCAGGGGGGCGTCAGGGGGTGGAAGGGGAGAGAGCCAGGCGGGGGCAAGAGTCAGCTCCCCGCACAGGTTCATGTGGGGGTGTGGCTGCCCCAGCAAGATGGGGGAGAGCACCTCCAATCACTGTTTGGTGGATGGGTCATGCAGCCACCTGGCTCTCTGGCCACTCCAGAGAAGAGGGGTACAAACAGGAGCCTGAATTTGGCTACTTCCCTCTTCTCCCCAACGATCTGGGGTGGGGGCTGCTGACATCCAGTGGGATGGAGCCCTTTCAGTGCGGACGTGACGGGTGGGGCCGTGAGCCGACAATGCCAGCACCCCATTTGAGAGTGGTGGGTGCCAAGGCAGGAGGGGGAGAGGCAGGGGTCTGGACCCAGTGGGGGTGAAAGGACGTGGGGTCCCCGGCCCAGCAGCTGCCCCTCGGTGCTGTCACCCCACGGCCCCCACACGGGGTGAGGCATGCCAGGCTGATCAGGACGGGAGGGAGGAGGAGAGGCAGCAATCTGAAGGGAACGGGCGAGGGAAGGCCTAGCTCGTTCCAAAGTCAAACAGTAAATAAAGAAGTTTTGAAATAAAAACATCCTTTAAACCAATGTAAACCCATTTACAAGACCGGAGGGGGGAGGACTGGGGAGGTGAGGGGGAGACAATCACACGGGGGGGGGGAGAGCTCGGAGGGGGGACGATGAGCGTGAGCGCAGGCACGGGCGGCGGGGGTGGCCCCGGTACTTACGTTTACCTCGGTGATTGCTATATCAACAATGCTACCCACAACAATCAAGGCGTCAAATGTATTCCATGCATCACAGAAATAGTGCTGCATGGGGCGGAGAAGCCGAGGGGGAGAGGAGAGAGAGAGGAAAAAAAACCAACAACAAAGGGGGGAAGCCAAACAAAAAGGGAGAGGAGAGATGAAAAAAAAAAGCGTGAAAGAAAGGAGAGAAGAGAAAAAAATGAGAAAAGAAAGAGGTTACGTGGGCACAGTACACGCGCTCTTACCGCTGCTCCGCTCCGGCCGCTCAGCCCGGGGCCCTGCCGGGCAGGGGTGCGAGGCCTGACAAAAGCTGGGTTAGTGCAGAGGCGGCGCGGGGCGTGGCCGCCGGGGCGTGGCCACCTGGAGGCGGCACGGGGCGTGGCCACCGAGGGTGTGGCCACCTGGAGGCGGTGCAGGGCGTGGCCGCCCGAGGGCGTGCCCGCTGGGCGTGGCCACTTGGAGGTGGTGCAGGGCGTGGCCACCAGGGGCGCGGCCTCCAGGGCGCTGGGCGTGGCCACCGAGGGCGTGGCCACTGGGGGCGTGGCCAGCGGCCCCCGCCTCCTGTTCCCTCCGCGGCTCTGAGCTCCGGGCCCCGCACAGAGGGCTGAGCTGGGACACGTGGAAAAAAGGGAGGAAAAGCCCCCACTTTTTTCCCCCTCGCAGGACGACGGCAGGTTCGATAAAAAGCATGACTGGAGTGGGGTAAAAACAGGAAATTAAACGAAACAAATGAAAGGAGATAAAAAAGAGAGAGAGAGAGAGAGAGAAGCGGAGGCGGCGGAGGAGCGGGGGGGAGGTGTCCTGGGGGCGGAGTCATACTCACATTAGTTTCACTGAGAATGACGTCAATTATGCTGCCAATTACGATGAGGAAGTCAAAAACATTCCAGGGATCACTAAAGTAACCCTACACAGGGGAGGGGCAGCAGGGCAGGATTAAAAAGGAGCGTTAGACAAGGACACGGCAACGTCACAGCAGAGCCACCGGCCGGCTCGCCGGGACCGCGGCAGGGACCCGGGACAGGGGCGGTGGCCGCACGGCTGCCCTCTCCGGAGCCTCCCCACCGTCCTGCACCGTCTGCTTCTCCACGGGGCAGGGGTGCGGGGTTGTGGGGTTACGGGGCTGTGGCAGAGCACGGGTGCCTGGCCCCTTAGAGGACAGTGGGCTGTAGTCCCTGGGGGGCCTGGGATCTAAGAAGAGGTCATTCGTGTGGTCCACAAGGGCCCAGAGGTGACCCTGTAAGGCTCAGCCATGACAAGGGGGCCCTGTCATTACAACGATGCCTGGGCCAAGCTGGGCTCCATGCTGACAGGAGTCACCCTTGTCCCGGCATGGGACAGACCCTGTCCCATGGCTTTACTGACTGAAAGGGCAGAGGCCAGCCCAGGGTCACGGTTTGCTCACACTGCTCTAGGGCATCCCCGGAGCACCCGCCTGGGCTCTGTCCCTACATCATCATGCTGATAAGCAGATGCCACCGTGAGTGACACTGTCAGAGCCTGTCCCGGGAAATGGGCTGATGGGTCGTCGGGGCAGAGGGCTCAGGACGGGGTGCCACGGAGGCGAGATCCCGGCACAGAGGGGTCTCGACTTCACCTCTTCACCCCACACGCGTGGGGTTTGTTTTGCACCGTGCTCGGGGAAAGGAAGACACGAATGTTTGAAAGACGTTTCTGAGGGACCTGGACAACTGGTCCACCCAGGGCTCCGCCGTCCCAGGTTCCTTAGGGGATTCCAGGACTCGTGTACAAAGTGGGGACCCTCGCTTCTCTGAGGGGTGTGGGGGTCTAGGGAGCAAGGCCGTGACCCCATGGGGCACCTGCCCACAGTTCAGGAAGCCCCGTGCATAAGGCGGGAAGGAACTACTACTCAGGACACGTGTCCTGTTTAGCAAAGGACATTCGCTCGTCTCGCTTTCTGAGGAATGTCTGCAAAGGGGGGACCAGATGGCCGGAGCCCGTTACTCAGCGGACCCAAGTGCCCACTCACGGGGCTTCCGGCAGACGGGATTCTGGAGGCTGGTGAGCGGGCACGCAAGAGCGCATTTCCCACGTGTCTCCTCAGCTCCCCGGGAGGCTGCCAGCTGCCCCCACTTACTTGGGGGGGTACTCGGGTCCCTCGGGGCTCTACCCAGCTCCCTGAAGGGCCCCATTTCCCGGAGCGCTCACGAGATGCGCGGCCCGGGACTGTGGCTCCTAAGGTGGGAGGTCGGGTCCCAGGGGAGGGGTCCCATGGTCCCCAGGCATTGCTGGGGCGACCTCGGGCAGCGGGGCCGGGGCCGCGGAGGCTGCCAGGGCGTGGGCTCCGCTCCGCTCTGGGGCACGGCTCTCTCACCGGCTTCGTTCTGTGTCTATGAGAGCCTCTGAGGCAGAGGGGCCTGTGTGACATTTCGGTCACCTGCTCTGAGCAGGAACCAGCCAGTTCCCTCTCAGGTCCTCAGATGCCGTTGTCTGAGCCGTGAAGGAGTGAAGACCCCAACGACCTGCACACAGGCGTGGGCTGTAACGTGAGATTTTGGGGAGACTGGCAGGGACCGCTCGGGACAGGAACGCCAGCTTTGTGGGCAGCGCTACCTCAGGAGGGAGAGGGCGGCCGGGGATGGAGGAAGAGAAAGGAGAGAAACAGGAGCCACGCGGAGTCCGGTCAGCCTCGAGCCTAGAAAACGTGTTAGCAAACGTGACAGGGTTGGGGCGGGGGGACAGCCAGGGAGGGGCAGGCTTGGGGCTCGGCAGAGGGAGACGGCTGGAGTCTTTCGTCCACCAGACACCTGAAACCAAAGGCCAGCGGAGGTCTGCGACAGCTGAGAGGAGGAAGGGACAGGGACAGAGGCCGAGAGCCGGCGAAGGAGGGGTCAACACATAGGTTAGTCTCCACGAGCACTGGGCCGCGGGGCTGACACCTAAAGGGACCCTGTCGACCTCCTGCATGCATGTCACGTGTCCCCCTTTCTCCCGTGCACGACACAGCCACGCCCTCCGTGGGCACAGCCCCCTCCCGTCCCTTGTCCCTTTGCGGCTGGCTGCCCCCGGGTAGGCGGGGCTCTGGGGGTCACCGCCTCACGCCTCGCCCTCCACAGGCTGTGCGCCCCGGGGGCTTTGTGGCCAGCTACCTGGGGGCCCACCAGCTGCAGAGACCGGCCAGGTCCTCCCTGCCGAGGGCTCCCGTGAGATTGACCTGTGTCTGGAATGCAGGAGCTGGGGGAGGGGTGCACGTTTGGGGGGTCGGTGACAGGGTCCCTTTAAGAGGCAGCTGTTAACCCTGACCTGCCCACCCACTTCCCACCCCTCTGTCCACAGCCCAGCAACCCTCCGAGATGGACCATGAGGACCGTTCCAGGTCAGCCCCCGCCCCGAACCTGGTCCATCCGCTGCCTGAACCAGGCCCACGGCCCACAGGAGGTCCACAGGTTGCCAGGGTGGCCAAGCCCCCAGTGGTGGGGCCCAGAAGGACTGTCCCCCGGTGCACCCCGAGGGTGAGAGCTCAGTGTTCTCTACTTCCTCTCTCCCTCCCCCTTCCTCCCTCTGTCTCCCTCCCCCTCCCCCAGCCCTCTCTCTCTCTCTCTCACACACACACACACCCCTGCTCTCGCCCACCTCCTCATTTGCTGGGAACCATGGGTAATGTGGGTTTTGGGGGTGTAATGGGGAAAAATAACCATGGTTTTAAGAAAATCAGTTTGACCTGGAGCCACATTACACCGGTCCCTCCTTCTCCCCCTGGTGACAGGTCCCAAATGGTGGGGTCAGGGAGAGGGTCTTCCAGGCTCTCCCCGACATGGTATACCAAACCTCTTCAGGCCCAGCTCCTCAGTGCCCGCAGGGCGGGCCGGGCACGGGGCTGGGCTTTCAGGGTGGGAGCCTACCCCCCCCCCCCACTGCCTCAGCCCTGCAGTTAGTGGGGTTCCCCTTCCAGAAGACGGCCTCTCCCCGGCCACGCTCAGGGGGTCTGGTGCTCTCCCTCCCAGGCCGACAGCAGCGCCTGTGACCTGTAACTGCTCGCACCCCAGGAATAACCCGTCCCCCGGAGCCCGCGGCCGACACGGAGTGAGGAAGTGCTGACCAAACTGGAATCGGCTTCAGCAAACCGCGACCAGGAAGGAAACAGGGTTGCAGAAGGGCCCCCTGATGCATTCTGCCTGCCGAGAGTCGGCCTTCTGCCCTGATCTGCCTCCGTCAGAGGGGCCACTCTGAGCTGGAAGAGGCGGCAGAGGGGTTGAGAGCATGGCCTGTGGGGCTGGGGTGGGGGTCTGTGTTCAAGTCCTGCTTCTGGAACTTGGTGGGACGTGCGATGAGTGCGTGTTGTCATGGCTGCGTTTCATTAGGCTCAAGTTCGTGCAGGCCGTCAGCTACCGGCTCCCCCCGGGGAGGGCGCGGCACCCTCTTCTCCACCCAGACGGCTTCAGGGAGTGGAGCGAGCCGCGCGGTGGGTTCTCTTCTGGTTCTGGCCCTGGACAGCAGGACCGCTCTCGGGGAGGGAAAGGCCACGCCTTTGCCCTTGAATTTCAGGGTCCTAGCTCCTTCCCTGCCCAGGGCCGAGTGCGGCTGTGATTTCCTCAGAGGCAACACAAGCTTTGAAACAGGTTGGGGGTCAGAGGAGACCCACAGGAACCCTGCACACCAGGGACTGAGCCGCGTGTTCCCAGGAGTTTCAAGGTCAGAGTGGTTCTGCTGCCATTACTGCTTCTCGTCTCTCTGTCCCTCCCGCCACCGTCGGGGTCCACAGATGAAACAAAGGCTCCCAGAGGCGGCGATCGGGCCCCCGGGAGTGGAGCGGACTCTGGACTCCCTTCTGTCCAGGGGTCACACTCTGAGACTGTTCCCTCCCAGGGACACATGGGCCCTGGGGGTTTGAGTGGGGACCTGAGTCGAGATCAGAACTGGAGCTGCTGGGGCCCAGACAGAGAGGGGGGCAGACAGGGCCGAGAGGGGGGAGGCCCAGCTGTGGTGGGGGGGCCTGAATGGGGGGATGGGACAAGAGGGAAGGAGGTTCCTGAGAGATGGCAGAGCCCCTGGTGAGCGAGTGCATGAGCGTGTGTGTATGTGTGTGTATACGTGCATGTGCGTGTGTGTGCACATGTGCGTACATGGGCGTGTATATGTGTGCATGTGTGTATACGTGTGTGTGCGTGTGCACATTGTGTGCATGGGCACACATACGTATGCATGTGTGTATATGTGTGCATGTGCACGGCGCATATACATATGCATGTGTATATATGTGCATGTGCGTGTGTGTGCACATGTGCGTGCATGGGCGTGTATATGTGTGCATGTGTGTATATGTGTGTGTTCGTGTGCACGGGCACACATATGTATGCATGTGTGTATACGTGTGTGCGTGTGCATGTGTGTATACGTGTGTGCGTGTGCATGTGTGTATATGTGTGCATGAGTGTGTGTGTGTGTGTGTGCATGGGTTGCTGATGGCATGCAGGGGTGCTCGGGGGCAGTGTGGGGCACCAGTGCCCAGGTCCTGGGTTCCAGGCTGTGGAGCTGAGGTGAGGACAGGCGGATGGAGCTGAGTGCAGCTGGGAGCCGGGTGGCAGTGCGACGTCTGTGTGTGTCTGTGTGGAGCCAGTCCCATGGGGCACCAGGTGTGAGTCACACCACGCAAAGAGCACATAGATTGTGTCACATCAGGATGCCTTTTAGGCCTCACAGTAATCACGGCCATTAGGGACGTCTAACGGGGACGGCGTTGTGAGCTCACAGCTGCTCCCTGCCCTTTGTGTCCTGTATTGTCACCTCCCACCCTGTGACGTGTCCATTCAGCAGCGCCTGGGGCCTCCCCCTGCACAGACAGCTGGGGACAGTGGGGACACAGGGCAGGGGCTAGGGACCGGGACCTCACCCTTGGTGGTGGTGGTGACAGGGGCTGCTCTGGAAACTCACAGGAAGGGACACTTAGAATGGGCCGCCTTCGGCTCCGGGTCTCCTCCGGAAGCATGCCCCCCGCCCCGACATGCACAGGCCCTCGGCGTCTATTTATCTCACTGAGGCCTAACACGCTCACCGGGTGTTGGGGGGGGGGCGTAGACGCGGTCAGAGCTGCCACGTGCCGCCGTCCCCACTGGGAGCAGGTGACACCTGGGGGTGATGACCGGGCTTTTCCCGGGGTCGTCAGGAGGGTCCTGCTCAGTCCTGCTCTGCACACTCGGGCTGGAGGGGCCAGTTCTGTGTGGCCGCCTCTGGGACAGGCTGCTGAGCGGATGTGTCCCTGGGTGGAGGGGCAAGGCCTGCAGCCACGTGACAGCCGGCGGGCAGGGGTCAGGCGGCGCTGGGCGGGCAGACTAGGGCACAGCGAGCAAGCTTGACCTTGGGCAGCCCTCTCTGCCCGCCTGCCTTGTGTCCAGCTGACCGAGGCTCCGGGAGCACGTCCCAAACCCAGGCCCAGCAGGCCCCGTCCCGTGTCCCCACACCCGTCCTTCTACCTAACGGGCCGAGCTCTTTTTGGGGAAGGGGCAGGTGTGACCCCACGGTGACCATGCCGGCCAGCTGTCGGCACCCGCGTTAGTGAACGCAAGGAGAGCCCGCCCCCACGTCCGGGACCGCCGAGTCGTGCAGGTGCGTGACCGTAACGTCCCCTTCCGTCCTGTCACACGGACATCCCAACAGTGCGCACCTCACACATGTGCCGATTACTGAGTCCACACGTGACCCGCTCAAGGCCCGCTGTGGCTGTGACTGTCCCTGTTGCTGATGCTGTGGCCGCCTCCCTGCCTCGCAGGAGCCCTGCCCTCCCGGAAGCACCCCAGCCCCGCAGGTTTGGGGGTCTGTCTCCCCTCCCGGCCCGGGCCCTGTGGTTACTCTGCAGCGCGCGCAGCGCCTTGTAAGCGCTCAAGCTCCTGACAAGAAAGAAGCCTGTCACAATGTTGCAGAGACATGCAGCTCCCCGGGCGGGAGGTCCCCAGGCCACGGGCGGCCCCACCGGGCGCCCCGCGGGCAGCCCACGGGTAAATAACCATCAGGTGCTGCCCACGCACAAGCAGGCCGCGGGGGAAGCGCGGGAGCGCCGCCCTTGGCTCCGGAAGGAAGCTGACGGCCGTGGGGGGCGGGCTGAGAGCTCCCCGCTCGTGGGAATGCGACGTATCCACGTGCTGAGGTTCGGGGTGAGGGGGGTCCACCGACGGGGGAGACACTGGTTTCTTAAGAGTTGGGGTAAACAGGCTTCAAGGGGCATTAAAGTGAGGCTGAAGGAGGTCCCACCGTGGCCTCAGACCCTGGTTCGCAGTGTGGGGAGCACACTGCTCCGAGGGGGGCGTCTGGGAACCTGCAGGGCACACTCTGACTGGGGGGACAACAGGAGCATTTGGGGTGGAGCCAGGGAGGCCACCGGGGACGCGAGCGTCGGTCTGCGCTCACACGGGGGGCATTCCCAGACACCCTGAGGCTGCAGGGCGCTGCTGCGCCAGCCCTGCAGGGACGGAGGCACGGGCATGAGACGTCCTGCTCGAAGACCTTCCAGAGCTTTCCGGACTCTTGCCCTCACCCTCACAGCCGCATCGCCGGCAGATGAAGTCACGGCCCTGCCGCCCCTCTCCACCTCTCCCGCTGTCTCCTGCATCTCCGGGGACCGCCCCCCTCGCCCCACACCGGTCCAGGCTTCACTAAGCAGCCGGCGTGCTGGCCCCAGCCATCATCAGATGGCCTAAGGCCCCGTGCATTCTGGGAGGGGTCAGAGGACAGCCGCTCCCCGTCCACGCCTGATGCCGCGTCCTCACACTGCTGTCACTCCGGGAACGGCTAGGCGCGTGTTGGCCCCAGGGCCTTTGCTCGTCCCTCTGCCTGGAGTGCGCTCCCCCTAGCCCCGCTCCTGTCCAACCTCCGGCTCCGTTTCACCCTGAACGCCTTGCTGACGACCTCAGCACAGACAGGCGCCTGCGAGGGTTCAGCAGCCTCACTGTCGTGTCCATAACCCGCAAGTAGTCCACTGCAAGTGCGAGCGTGTGCGTGTGTGCACACGTGCATGTACGTGTGTGCGTGCGTGTGCATGCATGTGTATGTGAGCACGTGCACATGTACGTGTGCATGCATGTGCAGGTGCACGTACATGTGTGTGCGTGTGCACACATGAAAAGGGTCTGGTGTGCGTGACAGGTGGGGGCGGCGGGGGACATGGGGGCGGAACCTCGTCGCGCTGGTGCGTGAGCACGGCGCTCTGTCATTGTGTCTGACCTGCTTATGAGGCAGAACACGGCCACCTGCCGAGGACCCACCAGGTGCCTCGAGCTTGTTCGTGCGTGTCGCTTCATTGGGGGGTGGGTGGTGAAAAGACTTGGTGTTGGAACCCCCTAAACCTGCATTAAACACCCCAGAACAACAAGATAACCTGCTCTTTGACTCTGGACGCAAGGCGTAGCGTTCCTGTGACCTCGTGTCGTGGGTGACTGAGAGAAGGAACACGAAGTGTCCAGCGTAGCGTCCGCATCTTCCCGGACACAGCAGACGCGGCTCCTCTCCCTCCCTGCTTCCGAACGTCACTGAACTCAAGGCGTCAGAGGGGACGCGCGGGGGCGCGCTCCCCGCACGCAGCAGGAGGGCCAGCGGGGGTGGAGGCGATGGTGACGGGGAGACTCTGTGAGACCAGGAGTCAGGGCCAGGACGGCTGCCTGCTTGTCGTCACCGCCGTGTCCCCAGGACTAAGCGCGTCGCCTGGGACGTGGGAAGCTCAGGACGGTATTGGTGGGGGTGCCGGTTAGCGCCCGCGAGCGCACAGGCAGGAGTTCCCGAACTGAACAGGAGAGAGGACGACAAGGCCTAGAGAGGGGGGACATCGGGGCTCCCACCTGGGAGCGCCCCGTGGCCGGTGGCCCTGGCCACAGAAAGGGCAAACGGTGGTTCCAGACGCCACCAGCGTGCGCTGCAGTGACACCGCGGTGCCGGCAGGGAAGCGGGCGGAGGGCTGGGCACGTGAGCTCCCGGGACAGAGGGGACGGACCCCGGCACCGCCCACGTTTAAAATGGACCGGCAGGGCGTGACACGGCGGCAGGGCCGGTTCCTCTCATGCTGAGAGCGCGGGGTGCCAGGTCCCCAGTCGTGTGTGAAGCTGACGGGCGGGGGGGGGGACTCGCGTGAACCCCGTTCTGCCATGACGAGGACACAAGGAAGGGGACTCGGGGACATCAGCCACCCTGAAGCCAATGAAAGCACGAAGCACGGGCGGCGACGGGCCACCGGCCGGCTGAGCAACGACAGGGGCAGAGAGGACAGGGGCGAGGACCCGAGCCGTGACGGCTCCCGGTGCGCCTCCCTGGCCGTGACCGACGTCACCTGTCACCACCCTTACCGCCTGTCCTGTCACAGCGAACGCTGTCAGCTGCAAACCCACGCGACTCACGCGGACCCAGTGACACCCACGGACGGACGCGTGCAGAGGGGACGCCTGTGTCACGTCACAGACCTGCGGTCAGTCTGTTTGCGTTTCTGCCCGACGGGTGTGGGGGAGTCTGTCCCTTCAGTAAGGACACAGCCCCACGAGACTCCGGGGCTCTGCTCCCGACGGGCCACCTGCTCGGCCGCGAGTCCCAGGAGGGGCCTGCGCACTCGGAAGGCGGAGGCCCCGTCCCACCCGCCGGCCCCCGCTGGGCAGCGAAGGGCTAGGGGGCGCTTTCCGGGTGTGACGGGCCCAGCGCGTCGCTGGGTGTCCGGGATTTGGGGCGCGCGTCGCCCACGTGGACGGCTTCACAGGCCGGCTTGCCGGGACCGGCTCGGGGGCTCGGGACGCACGACTCGGGGAGCCCCCGGCAGGCGGACCGCGAAGTGACCCCAAGTTCTGACACGACCACCCACTTCCCGTCCGGAAAGAGGGGTGGGGGCGGCGCCGGCTGCGTTCACTTATTTCACAGGCGAACGCGGCTTCGGTGTGAAAATAGAGGAGGGGCACGGCGCTTGGAGCCACTTCTCCTGACCCCGCGGGACGGACGGGGTCGCGGCCATCAGCCAGGACGGGGGAGGGGCTGTTAGGGGACAGGCGACCCCCCTCGTCCGTCCCCGGGCTTCTCTCCCCACCTTACTCCGAGGCACCGCGCACGAGGACGAAAGAGCAGACACACGTGACCCCCTGCCCACGGGAGGCTGTGTGGGAGCAACCCCGTCACCTCTGAGGTGGGGACCAGGGGCCCCGGGCCGGGGCCGGGGCCGAGCTTCCACGACGAGGATGACAAGGCGGGAGGGGAGGGCAGAGGCTGAGCGGGTCTGGGGGCTGGGCCTGAAGAGGTTTGGTTTGCGAGATCGTGCCCGTGCCCGGGGGCTGGGGGGCGGGAGGAGGGGGACTGTCACGGGCTCAGGGAGGCGTCCCCGGCCTCGGCGCAGGCCGCGAGCTGAGGTTCTGATTCTCGGAGCTGGGCCGGTCCCGCTGGCAGAGTGGGCAGGGGGCGCGTTTCCCGTCAGCCCCGACGCCCCCCGCCCGCCGCCCGCGTGTCCCCCGGCCGGCGGCGGACCCCACGCCTGTCCTCGGACACCTACCTTGGGTTTGAAGGCGATGAGCTTCAGGATCATCTCCACGGTGAAGAGGCCGGTGAAGAGCATGTTGAGAATGTTCATGGCGATTTTGAACAGGCAGCTCTGGCCGTAGTGCTGGGGGGGGGGGGACGGGGCTGTGACCACGGGGAGGGGACACGCCTGCTCCTCCCGCCCTCGCCAGCACAGCGCTGTCCCTTGAGCCAGGTCTCCGAGACCTCACAGCCCCTCCCCGGGGCCGGACCGAGGGCGGCAGGGCGCCGTGTCCCTGTGACTTCACGGAGAATCCCGGCCCCCCCACACGGTGACCTCCCTGAAGACAGGTCGCTGTGGGCGCAACCTTCCCGACCCCGCGTGCGCGTCGGGCCACCGCGCCCTGCATTTCCCCCACGCTCCCTGTTCCTCACCCCAGGGGACTACGGATTGTGTCCCTGGGTCCCCGAGGGGGGCTCTCCCTTGTCGTGTCCGTCCCGCTTCTGGTCTTCCTATCCCCTCCGGCCACCAGGAAGGTGACACACCAGAGGTGACCGACGGCTCCCGTCCCCCTCCAGCCCCCCCCACGCGCCCCACGCGGGGCCCCCGACGGACCTGCATGGCCAGGCAGATGGTGTTGAGCAGGATGAGCACGAACATCAGGTACTCGAAGTAGGAGGAGTTGACCACGTACCACACCTTGTACTGGTGCGGGTTCTTGGGGATGTACCTCCGCAGGGGCCGCGCCTTGAGGGCGTACTCCACGCACTGCCGCTGGGGCGGAACGGGACACAGCGGGGTTAGTCCCCCGGAGGGTCCCCTGCGGGCCCAGAGCCATCTGTTGCTCGAGCTCGTCTACGGCGTTGAGACGTTATTTGAACCTTTTTTGGGGGGCTTCCCGTCACTCCCCTGATGGAGGAGAGAGTCTCCTCTAGTTCGTGTCCTCATCAAGGTTAGCCAAGCAGCGGGCACGTCGTCCTGTCCCCCCCGGGGCCCGGTGACTACTGACAGTCACATCGGACACGCACTTGCTGCCTGCTGACAGCTGGCCTCCTGTCCACTCCCAGGTTCTCCCAGGGGCACTGCCCGCCTCTGGTCTTCCTCCCTGCCCTCGCTACCCGCGTCCACGACAGCAGGAGACACGGGTCACGGGCCGGGGCTGAGAGCCTGGGCGCACTGGGCTCCTGGGACTCCAGCTCAGACGCACTGCACCTCTCAGCGCTGCGCCCCGATCCCCAACGCCAGGCACTGGGGGCTCACGGCCGGGTCTGCTCCCCTCAGGCTCGGACTCCCCCGTCCTCTCCACGTCTGTTACCGCCCACGAGGGTCTCGCCGTCTCTCAGAGGCACCTTCTAACCTCCTTTCCCATCTCCCTCCCAGCCCCGGTCCACACAGCAGCCAGAACCATGTGCCGACACCCCAGCCCGTGACATCCCCGTCTGTGACGGTCCGGCTGGCTCCGTGGGGACCCAGCTGAGTGCCTTGGGCCACGCTCCTTCCCGAGCCGCACAGGGGGGCACCCGGCTGGGGGGCTGAGCCCGGTGAGCACAGCCACAGCCTCAGTCCTGGCCGGAGCGCGGCACGGCGCTGGGCACGACCATGGCACTGCCCCCGGCCTCCCGCCCGCCCGCACGCAGGACACGGCTCACAGTGGTTTCGAGTGCGGGCCCCTCGCCACCCCCACAGCTGTCCCTCCCCCCTCTCTCCTCCTGTCGAGGTGCTAACCCGGGGGGCCCTCTCCAACTTGTCAGCTTCTGGACAGGGCGCGAGGTTGTCCCCAGACTCCACCAGAGCCTCCCTAAGTGGAGGCTCAGCAGGTATTTGCGGGCGGAGTGACTGCATCGGCCGGATGTGGGGTCTGCAGGAGGCTGACCGGACGTCCCGTTTTAAATGCGACAGGAAACAACGGTGCTGTCCCATCCCAAATGGCCAGCCCAGTGTCCCTGGGCTAAATTCAAGGCGTCAGTGGGCCGGCCGTACGCAGCGTCTGAAACGGGACTGGACCGCTCGGGACAGGACGGCTGTTTTCTGCCCCCTTTAAAACGGACGTCTGGTCGGCGTAGTGTGCGGGGACGCGCACTTCTTTGGCTTGGGCTCTTCCAGAAGGCTGGGGGGCCCTGTTCTCACTGAGGAGCAGACAGATGACCACAGCCCCCCTTCTGACGGCCCACGGCAGGACTTCCTCAGTGGCCCCGCCCTCCTCTCCTTGTCTATCTCAGCGGCCCCGCCCCTTGGATGCCCCACCCCTCACCTCCTAGTCTCTCAGAGGCCCTGCCCCCTCCACGGCCCCGCCCCTCACCTCCATGTCTCTCTCAGCGGCCCCGCCCCCAGGGCCCCGCCCCTCCGCCCCCGCGCCCCTCGCCCCCTCGGAAGCTACCTGGTTCTTGTCCAGCTCGCAGTTCTTGTACTCCTGCTCGCCCTGCTCCTGGAAGGTGACGATGACGAAACCCACGAAGATGTTCATCATGAAGAAGGCGATGATGATGATGTAGATGATGAAGAAGATGGAGATCTCCACGCGGTAGTTGTAGATGGGGCCCCTGTCCTCCGTGTGCGAGTCGATGGAGCGGTACAACAGCCTGAAGGGGACACGGGTGCCACAGAGGGAACTGGAGAAGCAGATCGCCCCTGGGGGTGACGCGCTGCTGCTCCCAGGGGCCCTGGGTTCTGGGGTGAGCCGAGCAGCTCCAGGCTGGGAGCCAGGAGGTCTGGGTGTAGGACGCAGCTCTGCCATGCACCGGCCGTGACCTTGGGCAAATCGCTTAACCTCCCCGAGCCTCAGACTCTTCACCTGTGACACGGAGACAATGATTCCTGACTCTCCTGCCTGGCAAGTTGCTACAATGTACACGAAGGTGTTAAAAAACTGCCAAGGACTGTTTCAATGTAGCAGGCACCGCGGGCAGTGACTGCAAGCTCTGGAGTCGTGGCAAACAGGGAGACAGCTTTGCAAACCGGCACAGACTCGGGTTGCTACAGTGACGGCAAATAAATCCAGCAGAGATCGCTCGTCCACTGAGGTAAACGACTCGATAACGGATGGCCCGGGCTGACTCAGATCACGGGCGACGGTGTGGATGGACACGTAGGTGGGCCACACGCGTGGGCTACCCATGTGAGCCTGGGCTCTGTCCCTTCTGAGGGCAGGGACTGCCTCCGCTCCTTCCTGGGTCACCGCATGGCTATCCTCCAGGGATGGTCTATATTTTACCCCATCATCCCAGTGACTCTCATCTGAGACCCACGTGCTATTGCTGACTTAGCAATAGTTTTCTGACTTTTGGGTGATAATTCCCCTGGAATGAAAACAGGGGAGGGGGCAGGAGTCCATACAAAGGGACCCCCCGGAGCACCCGACGGACATGCTGCCCGGCAGAGGACACCCCTCTGCAGAGGAAGGGGGACCCCGGCTCCCGGCCCTCCCTCACCTCCCACCGTGACTCTGGGCAAGGCTTTGTCCAAGGCGGCCGCAGCAGAGACCAGTGAAACGCAGACATGCCGCCAATTGCACCCACGCTGAGTGCCCCTCGGCAGTGGTGACCCTGAACGCTGTGGTCATCCGGGGCCCACGCCCGACCTCTCCCCTTCCCCCACCCCCAGCTGCTGTGACCGTGAGGACAGAGACCCCTGTCACCGCGGCTCGCTCTGAGCCCGGGAAGGGGGCACTCAAGGACACTTGCTTATGGTTGGAGTTCCTGACATGCGGACACCTTCTAGGAAAAGAAGAGTCTGTGTTTCAGCAGTGACGAGGGCCTACAGATTGTTCTAGAAACACGGCCTCACTGCTGAGGAGGAGGCAGGTGAGTGGTGCATGAGCCCCGGGAAGGACGAGGGCCTACAGATTGTTCTAGAAACACGGCCTCACTGCTGAGGAGGAGGCAGGTGAGTGGTGCATGAGCCCCGGGAAGGACGAGGGCCTACAGATTGTTCAAGAAACACGGCCTCACTGCTGGGGAGGAGGCAGGTGAGTGGTGCATGAGGCCCGGGAAGGAGTGAGGGACAGTCACAGGCCCGGGGAGCGTGGCGGGCGCACGGGCCTGGCGCACACTCACTCGGGCCACCCCTCGAAGGTGGAGACGGTGAACAGCGCCATCATGGCCGCCAGCACGTTGTCGAAGTCGAACTTGCTGTTCTCCCAGCTGCGGGGCTGGATGATGGGGTGGTCGACCTCCCCGTCCTTGTATGTGATGTAGTTTCCCCTGAGAGAGGAGGGGAGAGCGTTCGCTTTGGGGAGGGGTCTCTCATCTCCCCACGCCCGACCCACCGACCACTCCTGGGGTGCTGGTGGGAGCGGCTTCCGTGGGCAGGCCCGCGACATGCTCCGTCCCCGGCACCACTGCTGTCTGAGGGGGCCCGGCCAGTCCCCCTCTCGTCCCCCGCCCCCCGTGGCTGGTACCAGCCTGGCCCTGGCTGCCGGCCCGCCCGCACGTACTTGCATTCGGCCTCTGTCTGCTTGGAACTGTCCGAGCAGGTGTAGAGCTTCCCCTGGAGGGCGGAGGGACACAGTGATCGGAGACGGTCCTCCGTCGGTGACCGTCAGAAACGATCGTCTCTGCGCTGGGGACTTGGGACCCAGTGTACCCGGAGAGCAGGGCCCAGGCGGGGCAGCCCTGACTGGCACACACAGGGTCCCTGAGGCAGGATTTTTATTACAAAATCACAACCACACAGGCTTGTGGTTTTGTGAGAAGAGGTTCGGTCTGGGGGACCAGCTCATAAAAACGGGGCGTTATCCCTGCAGCCCTATGCACACGGATGGTTCTGATTCTGCTATAAAATCGTAACTGAACCCCGGGCGTTACTTCTGCTGAACCCCGTGTAGAGCAGTGAGGACCCCGAGACCCACTGGAACTCAGAACCAAGTGTGGGGGGGGTCCCTCCGGTCCCTGGACACAGGTCTTGGGAGGAGGACGCAGTGCAGGTGGCTGGGAGGCCGGAGCCCGGGGGGAGGACACTGGGGGGGGGCAGGGAGCACCTTCTGGGGTAGAACAGCAGAAGCAGGAGGACTGAGGCGGGAAGGCGGGCACCTGGGCCACTGGCCCTGCTGCGGCCTGGGGGGCCTGGTCAGGCAGCGGGGAGAGAAGCCGGGGAGATGCAGGGTGTCCCACACGGGCGCCCCACAAGGACGTTCTGGAGCACAGGGGTCCCTGTCCCTTGCTTGTCAGGAGGGAGGGCAGGCAGCGCCCTGAGGGGAAGGGGGTCCTCGCCGGGAGCGGGGTCTCCTCCCTCCGGGCCTGTCCCTCTCCTGGTCTGCGGAGCCGAGAGCAGAGCTGTGGGGACCTGCACCCCAAGCCTGGCCCAGGCCTGGGGCTGCACCTGCCGGGTCCCTTCCCTGGGGGGGGGGAGGAGCGGAGCCCTCACCTTGAAGAGCTGCACCCCAATGCAGGCGAACATGAACTGAAGCAGCGTGGTGACAATCACGATGTTCCCGATGGTCCGGATGGCGACGAACACGCACTGCACCACGTGCTGAGGGGGGAGGGGCGTGGCGTCAGGAGGGGCCTGCAGCCCGAGCCACGGGGCGCCGTCTGGGCAGCCCCTTCCCCACAGTGGGGAGCCGCCCGAAGGGGCGAAGGGCCTCCCCAGGTGCTGCCGGGACCCACACGGCGGCCGTGTGGCCTGGCCGTCCCCTCCTCCCCCCACCCCCCGCTCAGCTCTGGCCAGCCCCCAAGCTGGGTGACGCTCATGGGGTCCCCCTCCCCTGTCACCTTCAGGCCCTTGGCTCTGTTGATGGCCCGCAGGGGCCTGAGAACGCGCAGGACCCGCAAGATCTTCACCACGTTGATGGCACTGGACCTGGGGGACAGGGACACGCCGGGTGCGTTTGGGGAGGCAGGAAGGGACGTGCTGGGGGGGTGTCCCGGCAGGCCCCGTCTCCCGCCCCACGAGGACCTGAAGCTTTGCCTGCGCCCCGACTTCCCTGGGGTGGCTAAGTGACACTCGTGCCCGACCGCACGCCCCACGGTGGCCGAGGGGCCCGACTCACTGGATGCCGAAGGAGATGAGCGACACGCTGACCACCAGCAGGTCCAGGATATTGAAGTAGCTCCGGCAGAAGGAGCCCTTGTGCAGGAAGGCCCCGTACGCGGTCATCTGCGGGGACAGGGACACCGGGACGTGAGCGCGTGCCCCAGCTCGACGCCCCACACCCTGCCCTCCCCTCCCGCAGCGCCCTGCAGAGCGATGAGGCGACAGACCGCGGGGCAGCAGGCAGGACCGAGGAGACGCAGCGCCAAGCAGAGTGTCCGGCCACCCGGGACCCCTCAGCGCAGGGCGTGCCCGGCCCGGGACCCCCCATCCTGCCTTGGAAGCCCTCGCAGGTCCGGCGGCCGCCCCTCCCTCGTCCCCACCGGTCCCCACCACGCGTCCGTGGCCGCGGCCCTGGGCGTCCCTATGCCGATGCTGCCCGGACCCCGTTTCCCGACCTCGTCTCCCAAGTCTGTGTCCCTCGGGGTCAGCTCAGGGCACGGGGCGGCGGGGGGCGGGGAGGCGGGCTCGCCCAGAAGGGTCACCGCCAGGAAAGCGGGGGCGGCGGTGCTGTCACGCTCAGGGCCCAGTTCTACGGACAAGTGGCAGCTGGTGCCCCTGCGCTGCCCGGCCTCGGGGGTGCCCACGGCCCGGGCCGAGTGCTCGCCACGCCACCCCCGCCCTGCTCCTGGCCGCGTGCTCCCGACGGGCCAGGGCGGCGTGCAGAGGGGCCCCGGGGGGACGCGTCTGCGCCCCGACCTCAGCGCGTGCCCCGGCCCGGTACTCAGCTCCTGTGTTTTGGTTTCCTCATCCGAGAAACGGGGGGCACGCGAGTCCCTCCCCTGGAGTCGCCACGTGGACAGCGCGCGGCTGCCTTCCCGACAGTCAGGGCCGCGTGAGCGCCGGGCCCAGGTGGCTCGAACCCGAACTTGGATGCTTACTGCCCGGGGGGCGCCCTGTGTCCTCACGGGTCCGGTGGGCACGGCGCTCCCTGACATTCTGGGGCCCCTGGGGGACGGGCACTGTCACAGGACTGGCTGTCGTCACCCGGCTCAGAGCCGAGCGGAATGACACGGCGGGTCCTCGGCAAACAGCCCTCCCCAGGTTGGTGGCTTGATGGAGGGCAGTGGATTCCCAAGGGTCGTGAGGGGCCACGGGCCACAAGCGTCACCCAGGGGGACCTGTGAGGCGGGTGGGTGGCCGAGAGGCCGCGGGGGCGCCCCGGGCACCGGGGCCGTTTGTCTCCTTGGAGCGAGAGCGCGCCAGGGCAGCCCGTCGGCAGAGCCGTTCGGAAGTGCGCCCCGGGGAGCCCTGCAAAAATAGTTCTGGAATCATCCTCTCCCTTCGTCTCCCCCGGGGCACGCAGGCACCGTGTCCCGTGGGCGGGTTACGTAAAAGGGGGCAGCGGAACAGAGCTGGAGGTCACCAGAAGGCCTGCAGGGAGGGGCTGCTGCCCTGGCTCTCGGGGACTCTGGGCCTGTGCCTTCCCTAGCCGCCCCATTTTGGTCTTCTAGAAGGTACGGTGTGGGGGTGGGGTCTGCTCCTGCCTTGCTCGGGGCCCGGATGCTGAGAGCATCTGTGTGCAGAGAAAAGCCGCGCTCGACCAGGGCACCCATTCCTATCCCCTGGCGTGGGCTCCTGTGTGGTCCGGGTGTGTGTGCGTGTGTGTGCACATATGTGTGTGCGTGTGCATGTGTGTCTCTGCATCTCTGTGTGTACATGTGCATGTGTATGTACATCTGTATGTATGTGTGTGAGCACATATGTGTGCATGTACACGTGTGCCTGTGCATGTGTGCATGCGTGTCTTTGTGTGCATCTCTGTGTGTGCCCACGTGTGCAAGCATGTACGCATGTGTATGTGTCCATGTGTGCAAGTGTGTGTGCACGCGCATGTGCGTGCATGTGTATGTACATATGCATGCAAGCACATGTATATGTATGCACGTGTGTGCATGTGCATGCGTGCATGTATGTGCATGTACATGTGTGTGTGCACGTGTGCATGTATGTGTATGTACGCAGAGGGCACACAGGGCTAGAGGAAGCCTGGCTGTGAGAGAAAGGACCAGCGGGGTGTTTACGTGAAAATCACCTGCGGGTTCAGGGCACCAGAAAGGTCCTGTGCGGGTGCCCAGTGCAAGGCCCACGCTGTCCCCGCCTCCTGAGCTCGCCAAGCCACCCCCCCTGCTGTTGGGGGCTCTTCAGCCCAAGGGGAGGACACCTCTGCATCCCAGCACAGACGTCTCCACTTCTCCGGGCAGCGATTCTGGTTATTAAACACATGTTGTCTATTCTCGCTTCTGCTCAGGGGTCCTGGTTGCACCTCCTCCCTCCTCTACGTCCCTCAGGGTGACGGTGGCTGACCCCCAAGCCTTTCCTCCCTAAGGCCAAATGTCGCCAGGCCTTTCGTCGGCTCCTGACGCTCCACGTCCCTCTTGGACGTGAGGCTCTGGGGACGACATGCCCTGGGGCTGGGTTTGTATTTGGAAGCACAGGGAGAGTCGGACCCTAGAAGAGGGGCAGGGAGGGCAGGGCAGGGCCTCGCTGGGACACGCTCATAAAGAGACTCTACTTCCGCTTGGGTGCCCGTCTCAAAGGACAGACAGCAGCACTGAGGCCCACGCGGGGGCTACACGAGGATGCTGGGAATCAGGGCTCAGGGGACAGCTTTGGGTGTCTTGTCCTGGAAAGGACTTTGACACAACGTGTCCTGATGCAGCTCGTGACTCCCGTGCCCTGTCCCCACCCCCAGGAGAGAAAAGGACAGAGGCTGGGGGTGGGCGGGGAGGGGACAAAAAGGCACCCAGACGGCCCCACTCAGGTTGCATCTGGAAGTGACAGGAAGTCATGGGCAGGGGTGGACGTCGGCCTGCACCAGCCCCATGAAGGTGACGAGGGAGCCTGGACCCCTGGGGGGGGTGGCGAGTGGCTCAGGGGACAAGGTACTGAGCAGAAGCACGACCCGTCTGTGTGGCATGCGGGTTGAATCCACGTGCTGCGCCCACAGGAGGGCAAATGCGAACCGCATGTCTCCCCACCCCAGGGCGCAGGCCCTGCACCCCCGAGGAGCCGGCGTGGCGATGTGCGCCGTGAGAGGCCCAGAACATACTGGGGAAACTCCGGGACCGCGACAAAACACAGTGAGTAGTACAGCAACCCACACTCCGGCGAGTAACAAGAGGAAGCCGAGAAGGAAACCTGGCTTGTCCTCAGGCTGTTCGAGGGTGGCTCCCCTGTCACAGGAACGTGCTTCCTGCCCCCGAGGGGCCGGGTGGGGGCTCGAGCCCCGCCCGGTGGTCCTCAGCCCCCTGCACTCAGCTCTCCCACCTGCACGCCCAGGGCAAGGGGCGTTGCAACACGGCCTCTCGGCGGGTTCCCAGGGGCTCAGCTGTCACCAGAATCCTCCGTCCCACGCCCCTGGCTGGGAGACTGGCCCCAAATCTGACATCGGGCCGTGTTACTGCAGCTCAGCCCCATGTCTGCCTCCAACCACCCAGGGGGCCCCGCGGGGCCCCTGAGCTGTGCCGCCCTCGGGGTCGGTCCGGGGTCACCTCTGGGCCAGGGGGTGGCAAGGAGGGGGTCTGGGGGGGTTTCTGGCACAGAGCGAGGGCCCGGACCCTTCCGTGTCGGCCTGAGTGGAAGCGAAGGCGTGAAGGCAGGGAGGGCGCGGGCGGCGGCGGGGAGCGCGGGGGCGGGCGCGTTACCTTAAGGACAATCTCTAACGTAAAGATACTAGTGAAGACGTAGTCGGCGTTGCCGAGGATCTGGAAGACAAGCACAGGC
>PVJL010011583.1:0-41924 GCA_004026885.1 Lyroderma lyra
GTTGGGGCAAGGGCGTGCCCAGTGGAGGGCGGGGCCAGAAGACAATGGAGGGGGGAATTCCCTGGTAGGCAAGGCGGGATCGCGTCGCGCGCCTTCTCGGCCTCTCAGGGGTGAGAGGGTTCCGTTCTCGTGCCGCACCCCCACCTGTTTGCTGCTCTTCTCGCTGCCGTCGTTCTCGCTCTGAAACACGAGTCACCGGCCGCCCGGCCTACGGGAGTCGTCGCCGGGGACGCACGCACTCGGGCGCGCGCACGCTCACGCGAAGGCGCGCGGATTCGCGTCAATCTCCGCGGCAGCGCGAGCCCGAGAACACAGCCGGGGGTGGGGCCAGACAGGGCAACGGGGCGGTGTCCGCTACCAGGTCATGTCCCTGGGCGGGACGTTGTCTTAAGTCCACCCCCTCCACGTGGGCCAGACGGAATTCAAGGCTTCAGTGGGTACCCGGCTATTGGAGACAGGGCTGGGGAGACATGAGCTCACTGCCCCGGCACGGATACATGGGGATGTTTTCCGCTTACGGTGGCCGAAGCCCGGGTACTTGGGCACTGATGCTGGGATAAGTGGTGTGCAGCTGGTATATCAGGATTAGAGCCAGGACACTTTAGGCGTGTCACTGCGGATGGAGTCCCTAATCTCCCCGGGCACTTTTATTTCATCCGCCTCCCTTCCCCAACACACACACACAATTCAGGCGCACAGGGGCCGTAGCTTTATTCTGCTGGTCGGGAGTCAAGCACAGGGCCCCGAGGGAAGGCAGGAGGATGGAGCAGGTGTAGGTGCTGGCACGAGGCTGAAGAGTGCGCGGCGACCCGCTGGGGGCGAGGGCTGCGGGCCCGCCTGCAGGGAGCTGAGTGCGGCCAGGCGCTGCTCTCGGGACACGTCCCCGCGCAGGTCCAAAAGAGCAGAGACGTGATCCTCGCTACTGGGGCACCACGGAAGTGCGTCAGCCCTGCCTCGTCCCTCCGAGGTCCCTCCTCCCTTCCCACTCCCGTCTTCGCACCTCACGTCAGGAAATTGTTGCCGCAGGCCTGCTACCTCGAGGCCAAGCATCGTGAGGTCGCGGAGGTTCAGCAGCTTTCCCAGAGTGAGCAGTACCGGCGCGCATTGAAGGCTTTCCTCCAGGCCCTGAACACATCAAAGTAAGTCTGGCATTGGCCCTCGGCTCCCACCCAACCCCTGAGGCTCCCATCTATCTGCTCGCCCAACAAGCTCTCACTAAATCGAGGAAAAGATCCCGGAGCTGGGCGGCATCGTGCTGCAGGCGCTCGGCCACCTGGTTCCTCTCCTCGGCACTGCGGCACACTAGGCGGCCCTGCATTAGCGCACATAGATACTGCAGCACTACCGTACGCTCCGTCTCGGCCAGAAGAAGCTGCGGGGAGGGCAATCAGGTGGGTCATGGACACTTTTTTTTCGGTTGGTTGGTTCCCTGGCTGGGAATCGAACCCAGGCTGCGGCGGTGAGAGCACCGAAGCCTAGCCACTACACCACCAGGGAACCTCCCATGGACGCTTTTTCCGTGGGCACTACACCCTCACCAGCTTTTCCCTCAGAACGCACCTGGACCGCGGGATTCCGCACACGCCAGAAATCTCGACAAAAGTTCGCGGTCCGCTCGCAGACATTGTCCAGCAGTTCCGGGCTCGACAGCCACTGGCGCGAGGGCAGAGCCATGAACAGGGGCTAGGGGATAGAGAACAGAGACGGGGCTGGAAGGACTATCCAGACTCAGCATTCCCCGCAGAGATCCCCATACATATGCTGTATCACCTCCTCTCACCCCCATCCCTACCTGAAATCTCACCTGGAGCTCCACCAGCAGCACCTCCAACACCAGGCGGCAGATCCTCCTTTGCAACTCATCCAGCGCTGCCTCCACCGGAGCCAAGGCCCCTGAAACCACCCCGTCGGGCTGCAGCACGGACACCGAGGAGCTGGACCAACCAAAAGTAAGGCTTCAGGACCAAGGCCAAGGACCTCACGGCCCTTCCTGGTCCATCCGCTCGCGCGCCCCCTAGTGGCACAAGTGTATAGAGGGCGGGGGCAAGAAGGGCAGTTCTCCGCACTTCTGAAGGTCTGGGGTGTGGACTGAGGCTGAAGTGGTGGGCTCAGCGAGCTGAAAGGGACACAATCCAGTCGGACCTGCCTCTATTTCGCGGTGTGAACTTGAGCAAGTCATATCTTTCGGTTTCTGTTTCCTCATCCGTAAGAAGAGAGAGTTCATCCCAGTTAGGAGGGAGTAAATGGTCAGCAACTTATTTGCTCTCTTTCCCCATCCCAAAGAACATAAGACCCAAGAAGAAGGGAATTTTCTCCTGTTTTTGTTCACCGCTGTAACCCCAGCTATTACCTGGCACAGAGTAGGATTTGGTAAGTATATATTGAATCAATAAATACTTGACACTATGTGCCAGGCACTGTGGTAGGTACTTTACATCTGTTACCTCACGTGATTCTCAGAACATCCCATTATTACCCATACAACACTAATGAGGAAAGTGAGATTCAGAGAGATTAGGTAACTTGCCCAAGGTCACACAGCTACTAATTAGAACTGGAATTGGAACCCTAGGACTAAGTTCCTAATTGCCTAGTGTGGGCTTGGTCCATAACTAATAGGTGTTCAGTCAGGGGTTAATGAAGTTGGGGTTCTATGGGGCCTCCTGGTACCTGAGTGCTGAATGGTGGTTGAGGGTAGCCAGTAGGTAGGGCACGTAATGAGCGGCCACTGCTTCCCCTCTGAGGTGGTCTCGGGAGAATTGTATTAGGGCATCACTGAAGCTGCAAAGGGCAGAGGTGACTTCTGAACCACTCTGGTACCACAACAACCTCTGTTCCAGGTATTCTGGCCCCACCTCCGAGGCCCGGTTTGAAGGAGCCTTTTCCCACTGATGTGGCTTTTCACTCAGATCCCCTTTGGGCTGCCCCAGGAGCAAGGCCAGGTATTGGGGGTGGGTCAGTGCCTTGGCAGACCTCCTCAGGAATGCTCCCAGTTCTGACAATGCCATGGCACACACCCGCCGCTGCAGTGACTCACTGACCAGGCTGGTCACACGAATGTTCTCTTCCAGGATCTACAGGCAGGGATGGGCAGTCATCAGCAGAGTCCTAGTCCTGCCATTCTCCCCTTTCCCTATGAGGGCTGCCTGCCACTTCCCACCTACCTGCAGCACGATGGCTGGCATTGGTGAATGGTAGAAGCCAGACAGGTCTGTGTCAGGCTCCTGCTCCCGGCCCCACTCAGCTACTTCCCCATCTAGTGCCTTCTGCAGCCACTGCACCACACTTGTCTGGGGGAAGGGATGAAGAGCAGTAGGAGATAGGCAGACATGTCTACAGATACAGGCACACAGCTGGTAGCAGCTTCTCTGGACCTGGCCCCAACTACTCACCTGGACTTTGGACACAAATGTTGCCTCCAGCTGCTCGATATTCTCCAAGGTCAGAAGGGGCTCCAGCTGAGACACATCAGCCTCAGGTCCCAATTCCAGGCTCCCCATCATTTCTGGCCTGGCGATGGGTGGCCCACTGTCACACTGAGCTCTCAGCTTCTGATCCACCCACTTCCCATTGACCAAAGAGCACTGACCCCAGATACACATGTAGTGCCCAGTGCAGTAAGGTGAAGGCATCAGCAGCTCCCAGCTCAGCCCCTTCTAGGAATTGCTGCAGGCAGCGGCGTAGGCCGCTATGCAGGGTGTGGGCCCACAGCTGGACCACCTTATAGTGTGGCGGGCAACAGGGTGCTATTAGTGCCTCAGCTGTGACCAACTCAGCTGGCAGAGCCACCCGCAGAGCCTCCAGCCACCCAGCGAGGGCCCCTGGCCCAGGCAGAAGAGGTGTCTGAAAGTGGACGCGCTCTAGGCCCTCCTGTAGTGCCCGCAGACAGCGCTGCCGCCAGTCCCGTGGGGCCTGCTCCAGGGAGGTTGTGCGGCCAGTCTCCACCTCCGCCACACGCACAGCAGCCACCAGCAGGGCTGGGTCCTCCCGGGCCAGCTGCCCTGCGGCCCCTACAACCGCCTCCACAGCCTGGCCCAGTCCCTCAGCCAAAGGGCCTAGCCCCTCGAAGATTGGTAATTCCAGGTCCCCCAGAGATGCCCATGTCTCCCCTCGCAGCAGCTCAAGCTCCCGAAGGCTCACATATGCCTCCAAGAGCCGTTGGGCATCAATCAAGGTCTGTGTATGGGCCACTGCAGCTGGTACTAAGGAGGGAGAAGAAGAGAAAGCCCTGGGTCTCAGCCTTCTCACCTGTAAAACGGGTATAGGATCAGATGCAGAGTCCTGGGGCTGGGATGATGCGTAAAATATTTAATAACCAGTACAGTAGAGCATTGGACAGTCTGAAAGGACCCAGGGAAGGTCCCAGAAGCTTGGTGGGCCAGGGGTAAACCCTTGAGCTAATGGAACATAAGAAAGTCAGGGATCCTGGAGGGACGGCAGGGAGGAACTGGAGGACCATTCTAATGGCTATTTACCCACCTTATTAGAAAAAAATTTCAGTTTAACAACCAGGACGGCCAGAGCCACTTGGCTTGGATGTCCTTCCTGACTCAGACATCCCATGCTCAGGAACCCCAGAGTGAGCTAATTTGTAACCTGGTTCATATGGCACCTGAAGCCTGAGTTACTCTCTGGGAGGTTCCTGGTGTATCCCTCTATGCAATCTTCCACTAGTGCCCCAGCCCTTGATGGGTGTTTGTTGACTGACTCTTTGAGGGTTGAGGCCTAGGGCCCCTGCATACTTACTTGCCCGCAGTCGGGGCAGTAGCTGAGACAGGGCCTGCAGTTGCATATGTTGGCTGACTTGCTCCCGCAGGGGCTCTAGGGTCTGTACAGCCTTGGCCATACCCTGGAGCAACCCACGGGCCTGGCCCAGGGCCCCACAGGCTTCCTGCACAGCCTCGAGGGCCTGAGCCAGCTGCCACATACCAGTCTTCACACCCTCCAGGTATGACTGCACCACCGACTGTGGGAGGGAGGCAACCAGTGAGGCCTGGCCAGCCCTGCTGCCCACTCCCAGCACTCCTGCCCACTGCCTGATGCCCACCTTCATGCGTGCTTCCAGGAAGCAGGTACGTTGCACCTCCCGGCTGCGATACTGGCTCAATCTGGCCAGCTGCTCTGGCCGGTAGAAAATGCCTGAGGCCCACTTGAGTGCTGCACCCCGGGCCAGCCGCTCCGCCCTCTCCTGCTCTGGCCACTCAGGCCCTGGGCAGGAAGAGCCTGGGCAGCCATGTCAGTTGGGCAGGGACCTAAGGAAGCAGCTGCCGAACCTGCTTCCCTTCCTGCTCCTCAGCCTGGCCCCTAGGGCAGTCCACACCTCTCGCTGACCACTGACCGATAGAGCTCCAGCCAGACCTGGCAAGGAGGACCAACCCCACCATTCCCATCTTTCTTGCCACATCCCTCTCCCAACCCGCCCGGTAGGACTCATACCAGGGAGAAGTGCCGGCTGCATTCCATCCTTGGTGGTTGAGTCCATGGCAAGCCCTGGATGAGCTGGAGACCTGAGGTAGGAGCTGGAGAGCTGAGGTGGGAGCTGGAGAGCTGAGGTGGGAGCTGAGGTGGGAGTCAGGGTGAGGGTCTGGGTTAGAGCAAGCAGAGTAGATGCTCCTTTGAGCTGCAAGTTCTGTTTAGGCCCCTCCAAGAAGGAGGAGGAAGGTTCTTGCCCAGCCCCCTCAGGAAATGTGAGGGAACGGGGTATGATGAGGAGGCACCTGGGAAGCTGTCCTCTGCTGGGTTTCTCAGTTTTGCCCCTGCAGATGCCAAGTGAGGCAGGGTAGGCACAGGCCTCCACTGGAACCCGCTCCTGCATCTGAGTTGCAGAGGGCAGTTTCATATGGAACTCACCAGGCCTGACCAGAACTGACCAGGCATCCAGTATTTTCCTCCTCCTCAAACAGCCTTGGCCTTGAGGATGGCCTTCTCCCAGCAGAGGTGACCACTCCCTCTACTGGCTCTCAGGGCTTGGGTGGCTCTGGCCCGCACCTCAGCATGCAGTGGAATTCCTCTCCCCAGGAAAACCTCTGTCCTACTTCCTTGCCCAGGAACCCCCTCCTCCTTCCAAGTGCCCTCCCTCCCCAAGGCCACTTACGGAAAGGAAGGAAGCTGAGTCTCTGGTGTTTTATTCCCAACAGGAAAAAGCATCTGCACTGTGAGATGGGGTGGGGAGGGCTAGGCGCCACTTCCTTGGGGGGAGGGGAGTATACTCCCTGTGATCAATCTCAACCAGTCCACCAAGAACCTCTTAGTACTGAAGACACAGACAGGAACCAGATGGCCCCTACCTGGGGTAGAGAGTGCAGTGTGCAGATATGGATGCAGATAATGTCACAATATGAAAATTATGTCAATGGGCCCCTCAGAGGAGGGTCTGTACCTCTGCAGAGAAGTGAGTGAAGAATGTGTGTGTTGGGTAATGGCAGCAGAGGGATCCAAGGGTATGAAAGCTGTTTATCTTAAGAGTTAAAAGGGACCATGGAAGGGACAGGGTAGTAATGTAGTGGAGCATAGTGAACCCCTAAATCCACCCTTTAGAACCAAGGCACTTGTTCCCCTAGCTGCCAGGAGTGTAGGCTGCTGAGGTCTCGCAGCTGAGTCTCTGGGTCAATGTTGGGGTACAAAGGGCCAGTACCCTTCCCTGGATATGGAATGTCTTGGAAGAACCACCCTAGTTTCAGAGCCCCTAGTAGGATGAACTGAGACCTCTATTATAACTGCATCACAGTTTTTTTGTTTGTTTGTTTGTTTGTTTGCTTTTTGATATATGGGTAGCTCCCTGGCTGGGAATTGAACCCAGGCCTCAGCGCTGACAGCACCAGTGCCAAAGCCTTAAGCCACTACACCATCAGGGAACTCCCTGCATCACAGTTTAATTCCTTCTGTGTCCAATTCCATTTGCCTTACTCCTTTACAAGTGTGGTTCCTTAATAAACTTCCTGCAGGCAGATCCCTGTCTCAAAGTCTGTTTCCCAGAGAACTTGACCTAAAATAAAATATAATAAATAATAATAAATAATGACAGTGTTAAAAATAATATGATACCAGTGAACACATAAGCCTTCCTACATGCCAGGAACTGCTCGATGTGCTTTACATATAGTTCGACATTGGTAAGTATATTTGCATTGCCTGAAAAGTGGTTAGAATTCCATGGCCTTCTGAGGACTGGGAGAGGAGTGGGGATGGAGACAAGTGGACAAGCTAGATGTAGTTAGTGCTTGCTATTTGGCAGGAAGTGAGGTACGAATAGGGTGGGTTACCTACCCCAAGACAATAGGGTAGCTGCTAGGAGCAGAATTGGGAGAACACGTTGGGTTCATCAGACAGTGTGGTCTCCTCACCTGAGATGGGAACTGGGGTACAGTTAGTGGAAGTGGGGCAGGTTGGCCAGTCAGGAAGGTTCCGGTGGCTCCCCATACTTTACTGCCGGGTTTGACCACCGACTTCTTCCACCTGCCTCCTCACCGTGCCCGGCATTCGCGGGTTGTTTTCGTCTTTTTCTTTTTTTTTTTTTTTTTTGTATGTGGATATTTCCCTGACCGGGAATTGAACCCAGGCAGCAGAGCTGACAGCGCCAGCAACAAAGCCTTAAGCCACTACACCACCAGGGAACTCCCTGTTTTCGTCTTTTTCGACGGTTGGACATTTGCTGATGGTCCCCGAAATTTTGCGGCCGTGGCCGCAGAATAAAACTGTGCTTCGTTCCCTGGGAGAGCACGGGGCGGAAGCGGAAGCAGCTACGCTGGCGCCGGCGGCTTGGCGGCTGGGCGGCCAAGAACGGAAGCGGAAGTGGCGGCGGCGCCGGCCTAGCCTGGCCTGATTGAAGGGAGGCGGCGGGCAGGCGCGATGGCGGAGGCTGGGCAACAGGCGCCGCCGCCCCCGGGCACCCCAAGTCGACACGAGAAGAGCTTGGGACTTCTCACTACCAAGTTCGTGTCGCTTCTGCAAGAGGCCAAGGACGGTGTGCTTGATCTCAAGCTGGTGCGGCCCGGGCTAAGGGGCAACAGAGGGGATGGTGGACCAGGCCAGGTTCGGTAGCGGGAACCCCCTGGGGTGGCCCAGCAGAGCAGCCCTCAGAGAGCGGACCTCCATCCGTGTGCTTTCTCAGAAGAGGAAGCCCAAGAGCGGTTTCATTCATTGGCAGAGGCCATTGGGTGTCAGCTATGTGTTAGTCTCGGGGTTGCAGGTGCTGATCCTCGTGGTTCTCCCCGCCCGGTGTGGGGAAAAGAGCATCAGAACATAGCTGAGGGTGCGCTAGGACTCTTCCCTTTTCTGCAGTCCTGAGCTGCTGTAGTGCCTGGGAAGAGGGTTGGGATCTAGTCCACCCCTTTCCAGACCACGCCAGACCAAGTCTCAAGGTAGCCGGCGGGAGTACACCTGAGAGAGGGGCTGAGCACTCTCTACTCTGTTCTGTGTGCCAGGCAGCTGACACCCTAGCTGTGCGCCAGAAGCGGCGGATTTACGACATTACCAATGTGCTGGAAGGTATTGGGCTGATCGAGAAAAAATCCAAGAATAGCATCCAGTGGAAGTGAGTGGAGGCACCTGGGAGGGCAATGGGATCACCTACCCAGAAGTGTCAGGGGTGGGGGGTGGAGGATGCAGGGGAGAGCAGGGGGCCCAGGGTTTCTGGCAGCCCCTCTCAGCCACACTCCCTGGGCTCAGGGGTGTGGGGCCTGGCTGCAACACCCGGGAGATTGCGGACAAGCTGATTGAGCTAAAGGCAGAGATCGAGGAGCTGCAGCAGCGAGAGCAAGAACTGGACCAGCACAAGGTGTGGGTCCAGCAGAGCATCCGGAATGTCACAGAGGACGTGCAGAACAGCTGATATCCTCCTGGCAGTCCATGCCCCTGGGGAGTGGGCAAGGGGCCCTCTAGTCCAGCTGGGTTTTCTCTGTGGTGCCCTGAGCTTGATCCCTCTTGGGAGGAGGGTCCTGCAGCTCCTGACCAGGTCCCTGCCTCTGGCTCCCCTCTCAGAGCCCCTCCCCCACCAGTCTTGGCTTGTGATCCCTCCTACATAGACCCCAGGCCCCAGCCTTTCTCTTGAGAGCTTGCATGTCAGACCTCTACTAAAGATCTAGGTCTTCTCTGTGGTCTGCCATCTTTTACCATAGGCAGGGCATCATTTGTTCTCCTTAACCCCCACACCTTGGCCTACGTGACTCATGAGGACATCTGCAGATGTTTTGCTGGTGAGCAGCAGAGCCTGGGTTGGGGGAGATTGGGGTGGGGCTGGGCTGAGCCACATCCTTGAGCAGTGGGCTCAGTGCCCAAGGAGAGTTCCATCTCTTAAGAAAGTTCCTGGGGCCTGCCCAAAGAGGAACAAGGCAGGGTAAGTCCTGAGTTTGAGGGTCATTGGGAGCCTGTGGAGGCCAACCATACTGAGAGGGTACAACAGTCCTGGGCTGGGTCCTTAGGTCAGCCCCATCTGTAGTGTCTCCTGGTTTTGGCTTCTCAGGTATGAAGGGCACAAGGGGGAGAGTATGTGTGTGCTTGTATGCAAGGGGCAGTGGCTCCCACTTAAAACTTGAAGTTAAGTTTAATTGCATTATGGATATAGGAACTGTTCCTTCTCCATCTTGCATTCCCCAGACTGGAAGGGATGTTGGCTTTGGCTAGAACACCGACACCTAGGAAACAGCTCCATTCATTGAGGACCAAGATGCCCATGGCCAGCAATCTTTCACTGTACATGTTTGAATCAGATTTTCTGGTTACTGACCCCTGGGCTCTTGGAAGGAGGAAAACTTTGGTTTTTCTCAGCCACTGTGGGGGATGGGTGAGGCCTGCTATCTAGCTCCTCAGAGTCCATGATCTTTTTACTTGGTGCAATGGACAGACACCCCCATTCCAGCTTAAAATGAGTCCTGGGACCCTGAACTATTCTCTTCATTATTCTAGGAGACACTCTTCTGGCCATCCGGGCTCCGTCAGGCACCAGCCTAGAGGTGCCTATCCCAGAGGTGGGTGCACAGCCCAGGCAGGCAGAGTTGGTTGAGGGCGGGTGCTGACTGTGGAACCCGATAAGTTCGGGTGGGGCAGGTAGGTTGAGGGCTGGGGTTTGGGGTTATCTAGGACAACGGGCAGCCAGGGGTGGGAGAAGACACTGGCTGTGGCCCAGGGTCAGGCAGAAGCCAAACCTGCTTCCAATTCCACCTGACCCCCATCCTCTGCCCCACACCTGCAGAGCCTCAATGGGCAGAAGAAGTACCAGATTCATTTAAAGAGTATGAGTGGCCCCATTGAGGTGCTGCTGGTGAACAAGGAGGCATGGAGCTCACCACCTGTGGCGGTGCCTGTGCCACCACCTGAAGATCTGCTCCAGAGCCCACCTGCTGTCTCTACTCCTCCGACTCCACCCAAACCTGCCGTGGCCCTGCCCCAGGATGCCTCATGCCCAAGCAGTCCCCAGATGACTACCCCTACCTGTGTCCCTGACAGCACCAAACCCCAAGGGGTGGCCAGTCCAGCAGCTGAGATCACAGGTAAGGCACAACAGGCCCCTGGTGATGAATGAGGTGATCTTTGGGGCCCAAGAGGCCATACCTCTGTTGTGGAGTGGCATACTCAGAGTTGGGAGACACCCTATGGGGGTTGTCCTTTTTCTGGCCACCAGCGGGCCTTCCCTTCTTAAGGCAATAGAGCTCTTTTTAACAGGGAAGCTCTGACTATGTGAAGGGGCATTAGTGGTAGTTTCCCCCCAGATCCACCTGTATCTCACTTGCCATAGCAGCCATATTGTCCATGACTCTCCCTCTTATAGGTCTTGTGCCCCTGTTCCCTTCAGTGCCCCATTTCTAAATTACTTCTTCATAGGTGACTAGTAGTGCCTAACTTTCCTTGGGCATGGGAGCCAGAGCTATAATCATTCTGGCTGTGGGTTCTAGCACAGCCCACTTCAATATCCCACTTCCTGCTCCCAAGTGACGGGTTTGGGGCATGTGGTTGCAGTGAGTGGCAGTGCTGGAACCAATAGCAAGGACAGTGGTGAGCTCAGCTCACTCCCGCTGGGCCCAACAGCACTGGACACCCGGCCACTGCAATCCTCTGCCCTGCTGGACAGCAGTAGTAGCAGCAGTAGCAGCAGTAGCAGCAGCAGCAATAGCAGTTCATCTGGACCCAACCCTTCTACCTCCTTTGAGTCCATCAAGGCAGACCCCACAGGTGGTGAGTACTTGTTTCCTCGGGAGCAGGGGGAACTCAGCTTTAGGCAGTCCTAGGTCAGAAACAATTGGGGCTGGAACCCAGCTCTCCTATCTCCTCAAAGCTGGCCAGCCCCTGCCATCAACCCTGTCTTGACCAGAACTCTGCCAGCCAGGGTGAGGAGCCTGGTCTCTAGCTCAGTACTGGTAGCCCTTTGTCTCCCTTCCTGGGCTGACACAGAACTCTCTGGCCCTCTGTCAAGCCCTGCCTGCTACCCTTGGGACTCAGGTCTCTGGAAGATCCTAAACGCTCTTTTGGGGAAGGGTATGTTCCTCAGGCTCCAAAGGTGGGCAGCACCATCCCAGGAGAGGTGATGTCATCTTCCTGGTGACTCCTCTCTATCCTGTGACTAGAGTGTTTGCTTCTCTCAGGACTTGTTCTCCTCAGCCCACAAGTACCACCCTCTCGTCACTAAATGATACTTCATCCTCTGTGTCCCCCACTTGCACTTTCCCTGTTTCCTCTCTGTCTGGACTCCTTGAAAAAGTCATCTCTGCTCCACTCCATATCTTGGTCTCCTAGTCATCATATAGGTTACAGCAGTCATGACTCAGTAGCCACTCCAGGCCCTGTGCTACACTAGTGCTGCTCTTGATAAGTTGCCAGATCCAGCAGGTTTCTAAGCTGATGTGTTCTTGCTCCTTATTGATACTTTCCCCTCCTTTGACTTTAATGATGCCAGCTCTTGGCTCTTCTCTCTCACTGGCTTCCCTTCTGATCTCTTCCTGGCATTTTCTTAGACATTGGCACTTCTCAGGTCTCTGTCCCATTTCACAACTGTGGAGGGCCCCAGTTCTGGGTAGATGAACCTCCAATCTCTGTCTTGCCTAGGTCTTTTACCTAAACTCCACACCTCTTGTGTCCACATGCCTTCCATTGCACATCCAATGGACACTTACTTTCCATGTGTCCTCAACTGAAACTTGACTTTCCCACCTCTGTGCATCGGCTACATTGGCCCTAATCACCCAGGTCTGACACGTGGGTATGAACTCCAGTTTCATCTCTTTCTCCATCCTTCTTCTGCTCCCCAACTCACATCAGCTAAGTGAGTTCTGTCCCAGACATCTGTCAGTGACCTTTAGTATCCTCAGCACTCAGGATCACTGCTGGCCACCTACATCCTAAATTCTTTTTTTCTTTCTTTCTTTCTTTCTTTTTTTTTTTTTTTAATGTGGGTAGCTCCCTGACTGGGAATCAAACCCAGGCCACAGCATTGAGAGCACCAAAGCCTAGCCACTACACCACCAGGGAACTCCCTATCCTAAATTCTTCAGCATCCTCCTCTTTATCCTAACTGACAAAGATCTGTCTGAAGCACAGCCTGACTGGCATTTCTCTGTTTACAAAAGTAACCTAATGGCTCCCTAAGGCCTGCTGGATAAAATGCAGAGCCACTAAACTTAGCATATGAAATCCCTCATGATTTAGCCCTAGCACTCCTCTTTAGCTTCATTTCCCCCTGCTTCCCATGTGCTTCCTCCCAGTCAGACCTTTGTAGCAGAGTTGTCACCTGTAGCACTAGCCCCTGTTGAAATATCTTGCTTCTTCCTCTGCCAGGTGACCTGGACCAGGGTGTAGTGTTTGAGCCTGGCACTGAGCAACTGCTCAGCAAGGGTGGGGATGGGTACGGCATCTGGCAGGATAGGCACTCTGAGCCCAGAAAGGGAGCGAGTCTGCTTGCCCTTCTGCAGTACTTCCAAGTTAGAAGGGCTATACCAGTCACCTACAATGAGCCTTTGGTACCCTGGGCTCAGCACTGAGGAATTCGGGTGAGCAAGGGAGACTGACAAACAATGCCAGCTAGGCAGGGTCTCCATCTCTTTAGCTATGTGGGGCACCAGGGTGGGTGGGATAGGAGCTGAGGAACTCAGGGACTAGAGTGGGATCAGGCTGGACCTCTGTGCCCTTAAGTGTGGCTTTTTTGTCTTTCAGTTCTGGAACTCCCCAAAGAGCTGTCAGAAATCTTTGATCCCACACGAGGTAGGGCTGCATTCCTCCTTGGGGCTGGGGTAAGGGGCACAGCTCATTGGGTTTTACAGCTGTTTTCTTGCCCTTCTGAGGACCTATGGTTATACTTGGTACCTTGGCAAAGTGTAAAAGTTCCTGATGGGTAGGTGTGTGTGTGGGGGGGTCCCTTTCATTAGCTTTGGTGGGTGGAGAGGCAGGACCCAGAATATAACTGAGCTCTCCCTTCTTCTCCAGAATGTATGAGCTCAGAGCTGCTGGAGGAGCTGATGTCCTCAGAAGGTGGGTGGCCCAGGAAGGTGGGAGGTGGGTGTCGGTAGGGGGTTGGACAACTGCTGGGTGGGGTCTTGGCCACTGGCCTCAGCCTGGTATTCTCTGCAGTGTTTGCCCCCCTTCTCCGTCTTTCTCCACCCCCTGGAGACCATGATTACATCTACAACCTGGATGAGAGTGAAGGTGTCTGTGACCTCTTTGATGTGCCTGTTCTCAACCTCTGACCGATGGGGACATGCCCTGTGTGGCTGGGACAGACTTTTTAACCTGAGGGCTGCCTGAGGTCCTCCCCCGACCCTACTCCCACAGCTTGAGAGCTACAGACGCCTGGCTTCCTCAGCCTTCCCTGACTGCACAATTCTGGCCATAACTCCCTCTCTTGCACCAACACTTGTACAGTGCTGGGAGAGCAGGGGAGAGGGGCTCAGTCCTTTCCATGGTGGAGCCAAAATAGTTGCCTCTCCTTTTCCCCCACCTCTGCCCTTCCCGAGTCCTCCCCGAGCCCAGGTTCAGCTGCTACATCTGTTGTCACAGTACAAGGACCCAAATTCACTCCATAGGACAACTTGTCTAACCCCATTTCCCTGTTCCTGCCAGGTCCTCCCCATCCCAGGAGGGAAGCTGGAGTAGGACTGAGTTCTTGCCAGCACCACCTCTAGCCTCCTTCACTTCTCCCACCCCTGACCCTACAGCTCCTCCTGGAACTTTCCCCCTTCTGCCTGGCCTTTAGCCTTGAGAACCTGTAGGTGATGGTGTTGGGTGCTAACAGGAAGGAACAGAGGTCTTTAGCTAGGAATCTGGGCAGGTGAGTCCCTGAGAATTGGCCCAACCTCCCACTGCCCCATAGCCCACCTCTTGTTTATTCATTTACCCTCATTTAGAGCCACTTGCAGAGATTTAGAAAGATTTGCAGTAATGAATGGATTCCTATATAAAGATTATTTTTATACTTTTTGCAGCAAAAGGAAATTGTAATATTTGTACAGTGCCCAAGTGAATAAAAATCTTGCCGAAGGCTATCTCTGGTCTGGTTCTTTCCGGAGGGGACTCCCTGGGACTATGCTGGATTGGTGGTGGGACTGGGTGGATCCCCTTGCTAGAACTGGAGGTGTGGCAGCGCCAGCAGCCTGCTCTCCCCGCCCCTACCTGCCGCACCTTGGGGCGGGGCAGGGCCGCCTCTTCAGGGCGGGGCAGGGGCTGTCCTGCTCCAGACTACAACCCGGAACTGGCCTCGGCTCCCTTGGGAAGGCCGCGGCGCCAGGCCAGTAGTGGAACTTGGGACCGTGAGTGCGGGGCACGGGGGTCAGGCCACAGACAGAGGAACGCCTTCCTCGCGCCCAGGGGGCCCAGACCAGGTGCGCCCTTGGCAGGAGGTGCACGGCTTGGAAGGTACAGGCGCCCGCCCCAGCTGGACCATGGCGCCCCCGCGGGACGTGGTGAAGATCGCCGTCCAGATGCGTGACGCCATCCCGCAGCTCATTCAGCTGGACCAGGTCACCCGGCCTGTTCGGCCAACATCCACCCCACCGCCCCCCTCTGGGTCGCCCCCTTCCCATTGGAACAGCCCACCCCACCCTCTCCCCAGGTTCTTCCCCACCTCTTACTCCTGGCCTTGTGAGTGACCTTTCCACTTGCAGGCAAAGCCCCTGGCCGCCGTGCTGAAGGAGGTGTGCGACGCGTGAGTGCGGGACTGACAGGCGGGGGCGGGGGGGGGGGGCGGGGAGCGGGGAAGGGCAGCAGGGAGGGGGAGCCTCCTACCTGCCTCACTGAGCCTCCTCTGCCTGCAGGTGGAACCTGGCTCACTCTGAGCGCTATGCCCTGCAGTTTGCTGATGGGCACAGGAGATACATCACTGAAAATGTGAGTCCCATTTTCCCCTTCTAATTCCTGATTTCAGGCCTTGATTCCTCAGACTCCTCATCCCACTGGAATGTGATGTTTCCCGAGTTCCAAATCCTCCCTGACAACCCCAATTAAGCAATCCTCAGAGCCCTTCTTAATTTCTCTCCCTTTTCTGCTGTCTTCTCCAGAACCGCACGGAGATCAAGAATGGTAGCATCCTGTGCCTCAGCACTGCCCCAGTAATGCCCCTCCTGGCCCCACCCTCATTCCCTGCCCTTCTGCTGTGCCTCTTTTCTGCCCCACTGTGCCTCTGCCCCAGCTACATCCCGGTAGTCTCCACCTAGTGGACACCGCCTTTCCAACCTCCAGCTCCCACTCCTTACCTCCACCCAGCCTCCTCACCTTTGCTCCTGCTCCCGCCCCTACCAGGACCTTAAGGCTGAGCAGCTGTTGGGTGGGCTGCAGCGTGGGAGTCATGAAGGGCGTCGGGAAGCCTTGGGGGACCTCGTCCTGCTGGCCCCAGATATGACCTTTGCCCAGGAGGTCATCAGCCGTGATGGGCTTCAGAGACTAGGCACCATCATTGAGGATGGGGATAAGTGAGCACTGGGCTGTGGTGGGTGGTGGACATGGTGGGGCTGGGGTCCTGGTCTGGCCCTGCTCAGCCCCACATTTCCCCCCAGCCTAGGGGAGGTACTGGCTCTTGCACTGAAGTCCTTCTTGGAGCTCATGGAACATGGAGTGGTGTCCTGGGAGACACTCAGCATCACCTTTGTTAGGAAGGTGGGTAGGCTTTTTTAGGGGCAGCATGTTGGGGCAATGGGGTAATGTCAAGATCTGGCCATCCATGGTGGTCAGGTGGTAAAGTGACATCCCCTACTTGTCTTATAGGTGGTGTGTTATGTAAACATGAACCTGATGGATGCATCTGTGCAGCCCCTGGCCCTCAGGCTGCTGGAGAGTGTGACCTTGAGCAGCCCTGTCCTGGGCCAGCTGGTTAAGAGTGAGGTGCCACTAGATAGGCTGTTGGTGCACCTACAGGTGTAAGCACCTGGGGATGGGATACACAGGAGGGGAGCGGAGCCAGATCCTGGATGGCCAGCTGCAAGTCCTCTTCTTATCCCAGGATGAACCAGGAGCTGCAAACCAAGGCCATGGCACTGCTGACAGCCTTGTTGCAGGGTGCCACCCCTGCTGAACGTAAGGTGGGTATCCATCTGGAGGCTGGATGGGGGCAGGAACTGGTGGACACTGCTCATGGTGGAGCTAAATCATTTAAGCTGCCTTCCCACCACCTCAGCATATGCTTGACTACCTGTGGCAGAGAAACTTTCGCCAATTCATCTATAAGGTAGGAAGGACTGGGCCAGGCAGACCCCTCCCCCCCTTCCTCAGTGCTCCCACACTCACACCTGTGAACTGGCTGTCCCCCAGAACATCATCCATAGTGCAGCACCACTGGGCGACGAGATGGCTCACCACTTGTATGTATTGCAGTCCCTTACACTGGGGCTGCTGGAGTCACGCATGCGGATGCCATTGGACCCCTATAGCCAGGTAGGTGCTTTTGGGGTACACAGGCTGGGAGCAGCTAGAGCTTGGCCTTAAATCTATGATCATAAACCCCTCCCCAAATAATGACCCCCAGGAGCAGCGGGAGCAGTTGCAGGCCCTGCGCCAGGCTGCCTTTGAGTTGGAGGGGGAGCCCCTCGGGGCTGGGCTGAGTGCTGACCGTCGCCGTTCCCTCTGTGCCCGCGAGTTCCGCAAACTGGGCTTCTCTGTGAGTGACTTCTCAGCTCTCCATCCCTGCCTCAACCCAGGGCAGCTGTATTTCCAGATTGGGGCTCTTCCTCAGCTGCCTGTTCCCTTTCCCCCAGAACAGCAACCCTGCGCAGGACCTAGAGCGTGTGCCCCCTGGCCTTCTGGCCCTGGACAACATGCTATACTTCTCCAGACACGCACCCAGTGCTTACAGCCGGGTCAGTGATGGGGTGGGGTGGGTAGATCAGGATGCCTGTCCCCATGGGCTTAGCTATGACTCCTTGCCTCATTCTCTGCTTCTACCACCCCAGTTTGTGTTGGAGAACAGCAGCCGTGAGGACAAGCATGAATGCCCCTTTGCCCGAAGCAGCATCCAGCTGACTGTGCTGCTGTGTGAGCTGCTCCGAGTCGGGGAGCCCTGTGAGTGGGACTGGGCACAGTGTGTCCAGGAACGGGGGACGGAAGGGCAGAGAGGGCCAGGGGCTGCACATACTTTCTCCCTGAGCCCCTCCTGCCCCCCTGCTCCAGGCTCCGAAACAGCCCAGGACTTTTCACCTATGTTCTTCGGCCAAGACCAGAGCTTCCATGAGCTCTTCTGTGTGAGCATCCAGCTGCTGAATAAGACTTGGAAGGAGATGCGGGCCACACAGGAGGACTTTGACAAGGTGGGTAGGTGGGAGCTGGGAGACCTGGGTCAGGGCAGGGGTCCATGCCAGGTAGGGGCCCAGAGCTCAGGCCCCAAGCTGAGTTTGGATTGGTTCCAGGTCATGCAAGTGGTCCGGGAGCAGCTGGCCCGCACGCTGGCCCTAAAGCCCAGCTCTCTGGAGCTCTTCCGAACCAAGGTGAATGCGCTCACCTATGGGGAGGTGCTACGGCTGCGGCAGACTGAGCGCTTGCATCAGGAGGGCACACTGGCCCCTCCCATACTGTGAGTTGATGGAGATGGATCCCAGTCTAGCTCCTTCCCTGGTGCCCCATGGGCCTTGCCCCATATCAGTCCTGGTCAGCAAGCTCCCTCTCCCCACCCAGGGAACTGCGGGAGAAGCTGAAGCCAGAGCTCTTGGGCCTGATTCGCCAGCAGCGTTTGCTTCGCCTCTGTGAGGGGACACTCTTCCGCAAGATCAGTAGCCGGAGGCGCCAGGGTTGTTGAACCGGCGGGGTGGCGGGGTGGGCAGAAAGTGTCTGGGTTGGGATCAGGGCCCCTCTCATCATTCCTTCTCTCTTCCCCTCCTGTCCACAGACAAGCTGTGGTTCTGCTGCCTGTCACCTAACCATAAGGTGCTGCAGTATGGGGATGTGGAGGATGGTGCTGGCCCTCCAGGCCCCGAGAGCCTTCCTGAGCAGCGTAAGGAGGGCATGAGCAGGGGTCGGACACCTCCCCCAGACTGCCCCATGCCTCAGGACTGCCTAGGGCTCCAGTGGTCAGCCTAATTTTCTTCCCATAGTCCCTGTGGCTGACATCAGGGCACTACTGACTGGGAAGGACTGCCCCCACATCCGGGAGAAGGGCTCAATGAAGAACAAGGTGAAGGCAATGGGGCCTGGGCTCCTTCCCACCTGCTCTGCACTACCCTGTCCTGTCCCCCTGCTCAGTAATCCTGGTCCTCTTGCCTCTCCAGGACCTCTGTGAGTTAGCTTTCTCAGTCAGCTATGATCACGGGGAGCAAGAGGCATATCTCAACTTCATTGCCCCCTCCAAACGGGAGGTGAGTGGGCTGGCTGAGATGAGTTGGGCAGATGGGCAGGGGAAGAGAAGGGCAGGGCAGGCCCTCATGGAGCTGGCCCCATCCCCAGTTCCACCTGTGGACAGATGGGCTGAGCACCCTGCTGGGAAGTCCCATGGGCAGTGAGCAGACACGACTGGACCTGGAGCAGCTGCTGACCATGGAAACCAAGCTGCGGTTATTGGAGCTGGAGAACGTGCCCATCCCTGAGCAGCCACCCCCCATTCCCCCACCCCCCACCAACTTCAACTTCTGCTATGACTGCAGCATCACTGAACCTTGACAGTAAAGTTGGCCAAGGGCCACAGCTGCTACCACTGTAGCTGGCAGTCATGAAGGGTGGAGGGTGGAAAAGCACAGACTCCCTGACCAGCAGAGGCTGCAGCAGAAATAAAGTTGGCTTGGCTCTGGGCATGTGTTGAGCCAGCTCTGAACCCTGTAGGCTAAGCCTGCCTTCAAACTTAGCTGGCGAATGAGATATGCGGCATCAAGCCAGGGCCACAGCACTGGGCAGCTATAATTGAGGGGCTGGTGCTCTAGACGATAATAGGGCCAGTCTGTTATCCTTACCCGGTTGAGTTCTCCACCTCCCTCAGTGCTGGGCCTGCAGAGAGGGATGGCCTATGTTTTGGGGTCTCTAGCCTAGGCGAGGGAGAATTGGTAGGGCAATAGGCATTGCCCCAAATGGACACCTTCCTGGGCAATCTTAACAGGGCCTAGTCTGGGAGCCATGTTTTCAGAAGGCTCCTGATAGTCTGATCTCAGTCCTCAACCCTACTTGGTCCACCCCTTGTCCTTTGAGGGACTTAGAGGCCCTCTGGGAAAAGGCAGGAAAGGCGAGATATGAAACTGGGCCTACTGTGTGCTGAAGGGCAAACTCAAGATTTCAGATGTCCCCACGTGGTGGGAGGATATGGACTGATTCTGACCAAGAGGGAATTCAGTGCAGGAAGCCTGCATTCTGATTAAAACACTGCAGAAGGCACAGACAGGCTAGAGCCCCTGGAGGCAAAATTGGCTAGGGCTGTTGTACCCAGCTGGAGGTAAAGCTCAGAGGCTGTCATGGAAACCAAGCTTCAGAAGCAAAGAGGAGCACACCTGCCCACAGAACCACTGTCACCACCCTCTGACCTCCTTTTCCATGCCTCTCACCACCTCTTTCCCAATGCTTCCTCAAATATCTTTTTAAACAGTGTTAACCTTGAAAAATGATGAAATGACATTCCCTTTGGAGAATATAATGAGCTTCCCCTCCCCCAGCTATGCTTCTGACATAGGTATCCAGGCTCAGAACCTTCTCATCACACCTGGAATCAAGTTCAAGGTGGAAATGGGCGTGGGGATCCCAGATACAGTTAACTCCCCCAATATGCCTTCTCAATGCTCCAGTCCCTTGTGCATGCTACCATTACCTTGAAAAGAACCTCCTTACTTTCCGCCTTGTCTTTTTTGTTTGTTTTTTGGTTGGTTCCCTGAGCAGGAATCGAACCCAGGCTGCGGCAGTGACCACCTTGTCTTCTTAATACCATCTACCCTGGCTGCTTTCTGATATCTCACACACCCCATCCTGTATTCTTCAGTGTCTCCCTATTGCCCAGGGAATACTAGTCATGTACCATAATGAGCAGAGCTGAGATGGCATTCTAAAGGAATGCCTGTGGCTTGCAGGGTTCTTGGATGCTTGGTCCATGCTGGAATCCTCCCTGCATGCTGTTGGGGCCTGGAGCCCCACCCCAACCACACCCCTAGCACCAGTACTGGCCTGCCATGTGTACCTCCCAGTCCCTTCTCATGGCCCCCTTCTCCCTTCTGCTCATTCCCACCCCACACCCCTTACCTTGAACCCTTCCTTGACTTCCCAAATTCATTGCTCCCCTGGGATCCCAATCCCAGGTGCTTATTTCTCTATATGTGCACACCTTGCACACTGTCCTTGACTATTGGCTAATTTGTCTCCCCAGCTGGCCTGGGGACTGGGAGAGCTTTGTCACCTCTGAATCTCCACAGAGTGCAGTGCCTGCAGAAGTTCAGGCAGCCCAGGTGGCTGCTCCTAGAACTGATGAACAGACAGGTAGACAAAGTGCTGGTGAATGCTTGGGGGGGGGGGGCAGAGACTTTCTCAGAGCTGCTGTTGAGAAGTCACTGGCACTGTTTAAGAGGTTGGACTAGATGACTTCTAATGATCCTTCTTACCAGAGATGTTACCCTCTTTCTTGTCTTTTTTTCTCCCGAGGACAACCTCATGGACTCAGGCAACATTAATCAGTGTGTTCCTGGGGTCTGGCTGGGCCGAGTGCACACAGATGTGCCTTTGCTGCAGGATCTCCTTGGGGGTTCATGCTGGGAGAGGCCTCCTACCATGCAGGGAAGAAGCTGGGATTTGCTGAGGGCACCTGTAGAAATTTGGGCCAGGCCTGAGGAAGAAGTTATCTCTGTTGTTTCTTCCATTGTCCCTGGGCTGGGCTCCTTCAACTGAGGTGGAGAGGGTAGGGGCCCTTTAGTCTGAGAACTTCAGATAAGGAGGTAAAATCTGGAATTTTTAATTTTGTTTTGGTTTACAACAAAGGCTGTGGTTTGGCTACTAAAGTTCAGTGTTGAAAGGGGGCTGGGGGAGCTCCTGTAGGGAACAAGGTGGGGCATAGGCCTTAGGTGTGAGAAGTGGGCAGGGCAAGAGGCACAAGGTCTGTTCCTTCTGAGCACTAGAAACAGTCATCTGTGGACCTAGGGCCTGTAGAATCAGGCTTGGCCAAGAGAGCAGGATCTGGCACTTCCAGGGGCCTACGGCAGCAACATGTAGCTGGAAAGAGACTACGGATAGGCTGTAGGGCAAAAAGCACCCCAGTGTGCCCTGGATTAGTCCTTCCTCCAGTCCTAGAAAAGGGTTTATAGCCTGGGGAAGGGGTTCTGGGGTATGTAGCACAGGGAAGCAGGAGACACTGTCAAACTCCAGGTCAAAAACCCCGGGTTGGGAAATGGAGGCTGAGCCACAGGGCTGCTTACTGACCTGACCTCAGAGTGTTAGCGTCAGGTCAGCCCCTCCCACGAAGCGGGACTGGACGCAGGTCACTTGGGGAAGTTGGGTTTGGAATCGCCTGACGGCAGCCATGCTAATACCAGGGCACATAGCGACATCTAACATCTGGATCTGCTTGCACACCTGCCCAATGGTATCCAGCGTTCTGCAGGGAGGCCAGTGGATGAATGCCTGACCTGGTGTGGGGCCCCAGCCCAGCCCAGCCCAGCCCTTGCACTGTGGCATCATCAGATGCACTCACTGCTCTGTGAGCCGACTGCAGCTGGACACATTCAGGTGCTGCAGCCTCGGCCAGAAGTTAGCTGCCTGAGCCCAGCCCTCGTCACTGAGGAGGCTGCAGTGACTCAGGGCCAAGCGCTCCAGGCTAGGGCAACCCCTTGCCACAGCCACTAAGCCCTTGTCTGTGAGTGCTGGTAACAGGCTCAGCGACAATCGCCTTAGCTGGAGGAATTGGAGCACCTGCAAGGATGTGGGCTGTGGGGGTGAGGTATAGTATGGCACTGGATCCCAGGGCCTAGGGTCCTTCCAGGTTCCCCCACCCGCAGCTAGAGGAGTGGCCACAGGTAGTAGAAGCCAATAAGAAAGGAACTTTTCCCAAGCAACAAGTGGGTTGGCCCAGGCCCCTGGCTCCAGCTCCAGGGTCCTCAGCCTTTCTACACCCTCAGCCCCCATACCTTTGTCAAACTGGCATCAGTCAGTTTGCTGCAGGCTGTGAGATCCAACTCCTGCAAGGCCTGTAGCATGAGTAAGGAGGGGCCCTGTGGCTGGGGAGAAGGATTCTTGGGGTCGAAGGCCTGATGTTCCAGCTCTTGGTGTGGCTGTGGGAAGAGGTCCCTGCTTCTCAGGTTCCTCCTGAGTTTGGAACATTCCTTAAATAATCCTAGAGACTCAGGAGGGGCAGGAGGACAGCTGATCCCAGGGACCACCCCACCTTCCATGACCTTGAGGGTCCTGCACCTGGGACTCCTGCGCTGGGTCCTCATTTGGTTCTCCAAGCCCCAGAAGCCCCCAGTCCTGGATACCCTTGCACCAGGCCAGGCGCAGGACGGAGAGGTGGGTGAGGTAGGTACAGATGGCCTGCAGGGTCTGGTTAGTGAGGGCCACACAGGAGGATAAGTCTAGCACCCTGAGGCTTGGGCCCAGTGATGGTATCAGGGAGAGAACTGAGGCATCCTGGGAAGGAAGTAGAGAAGGGAGAGAACAATGGCAAGGTGGCCTATGCCTGTGTAGGCTTGGCAGGGTTACTAGGAAGGTTCTGGCCCCACAAGCAATAGGGAGGTACCAGAGGGTCCATGGAGGGAAGCAACAATGTCCCTGTGTTGGTGAAAGGTCAGAGTGACAGACTGAGCCATGGGGGCAGGAAACCAGGAGTTTGCTGGAGGACAAAGGTCTAGATTGGCTGGAGCAGGAAGGATCCTGGTGGAAATTTCCAAGGTATGTATTTGCCTGCCTATGCTCCCAGCCTCTGTGGCACAGGTGGGCCAAGGCTGCCCTCTGACCACAGCTTATTGGACTAGTAGTTGACATTTGAAAAACTGAGGCAATCAGACATGATCCCTCTAGAATTTGAGGCAGAACTGTGAGGTCACAGTGTGCATAGGGCTGCCATCTGCCAGAAGCAGTCATGGTTGGGGGAGGAAGAGCTAAGGGCAGAATAGAGGAAGCTGGTTTGTAGAAAGATGTAGACATACAAGAATGTCCAGCTAAGAGACACATAGTGGAGTGGGGCAAGGAAAGAGAGGAGCTTGTGGAGAAAAAGTTGAGAAGGTTTTCAGGTTGTGAACATCCTGGTTATATTAATAGACTGAAGGAATAATCTGCTAATGAGGACTGACATTGCCAAGACAGGGATGCCACCTGGAGGGACAGAGTTGAGCTCTATTGAAGGGACTGGCTTCAGCCAAGAAGTAACCCTGCTGCTTGCATATCACATTACCTCTCTCAGACCCTGCCCAAGCAACCTCTTCTGTATAACTTCAGTGCCCCTTCCCTGCAGGGCTTGGTTCTGTCACCTCCTTTCACCAGCTCTCCTTGCTTCCAGAACACCTGCCCTTCAGGGCTCCTCCCCAGATGGCAGCAGTCACTGAGCACTTGGAATGTGAGGTGTGTGCCACCTCATGGGCTGGGCCATCCTGGTCTCTTGGACCTCCCTTTATCTGAGCCCACAGTAGGGGCTGCCATGAGGAGTGCTGGTGGCAGCACTGTCTGTCTAGGCTCCTTTCCCTCCAAACTGTGTCCCAAGTTCAGTTCTAAATACTATTCCCTGGACACAAACGCCAGGCAGTTCCTCCCTGGTGCCACACACCCAGTCCCCCCAGACCCGACCCTGGTGGGGAACGAAGGGGATGGTAGGCTCACCTTGAGTGAGGAGCAGTAGGCCAGGCTGAGGGAAGCCAGTGAGGGTGAAGCTCCATGCATTGAACCCAGGGCCAGGGCCAATTCCCGCCCGCTCACCAAGCAGCACTCAGCCATGTCGAGACTCTGCAGCTCCCACAGGCCCCCCAGGGCTGTACATCCCGCATCTGTCAGCCACGGCAGCTTCCTTAGGCTCAGGTGCCGCAGGTGCCGCAGGCCCTGGCTCACGGCCAAGAGTGCCCTGTCAGAAAGTTCTGAGCAGCCGCTGAGGTCCAGGGAGGTAAGGCCTGGTTGCTGGAGGCAAAGGGTAGCCACAGCCTCTGTGGAGAGGTCCCGGCAGCTGTGTAGGCTCAGTTCCCGCAGCTGCAGCCCCGGCACCTGGCCCAGGGCCTGCAGGGCCTCAGGTGGCAAGCCAGTGCCACTCAGGTCCAGGGTGTGCAGCCTACCAGCCCGCTGCTTTAAGAATCGCAGCAAGTTTTGGAAGGAGAGTTGGGAGGGGGAGGAGTCCTGGGGGCCAGTGGAAACCTGGGCTAGGCCTACCTCGAAGGTGAGGTGACAGTAGGCCAAGGAGAGGCGCTCCAGGGAGGGGGCACAGCTGCTGAGCCGGTTGAAGCTGAGGTCAGCCAGGTCCCGCAGGCCAGCCAGATTGAGCTCATGGAGGCTACTCAGTGTCTGCTGGACCTGCTGTGCTGTCTCCGGCTGAGCTAACAACATGCCTGATACGAAGAGGCTGTTGCAGCCACTGAGGTCGAGGCTACGTAGGGCTGGGCAGCTCAGGATCAGGGCCACGAATGAAGTCTCTGTGGGGCTGCCCCCACCAAGGCATAAGCTCTGCAGGTGTGGGCCCAGGTGGTAAGCAATGGACTGCATCACCTGGTATGAAGTTGATGAGCCATTCAGGTTGGTCAGGCGGATGCAGGAGATGCCCTTGAGGCCCAGGCTCTTGATGGCCGGGAGAGAGGACAAGGACACAGGGATGTTGTACTGCACATTTGTCTAAGGGGCAGCAACAGGCCTGAGTTAGTCCTCTGGCCTCAGAGGGTGCTAGGCATTGGGTGTGATGGCAAGTTGCTGGCCAGAGGTTGAGGGCAGGTCAGGGAAGGGCCCTTCTGCAAGGGGATCCACTGTAGTATGTAGTGTCATGTGTGGTTGAAGAGGTGCTGGTGGGAAGTAGGTGCTGGGAGGACAAGTCACACTGGGGTTTAAGGGATGACTATGAGGGAAGGACAGGAAGGTTAGTTAGGACTGGATACCTATGGAGGGATGGGGACACAGTGAGAAGTTAGCATGCTGGGTGCAAGAGGGCTGGGGGATGGCCTGGAGCAGACCCAGTGAGACTGCCAGGGAACAAGAGGACAAAGTATGCTGGACTCCAACCTTTGGGACTTTCAGAAGGTGGCCCTGAGATCCAGGGATTCCGTTCCTCCTCCAGGGACTCAGAGCTTGGTATCAGCTAAGTAACCAGCCTCACCTACTTTCTTGAGAGCATATAAACAGCCCTCAGAACAGGTGAAGGTAGGAAGAAGTGAGGCAGGTGTCACTCACTACAAACCCCTGGTAGCCCAGATGCCAGAGGTCAGTGGCAGGCAGTTAGGCCACAGTCCTTGGTGACCCGTGTTTTAGCTACACAAATGTTTGCCAAAATGGGTTTTGTGTGTGGTAAGTGAAAATGTGTGCATGCATGTAAGTGTGTGCACATACTTGTGCTAACACGTATGGGCCCCACAGGCTCCAGAGTTCAAGATGTGCTTGTGATCCCTCCAGCTCATCTCCAGAGGGTCCATCTTATCCAGGTGAGGAAGGAGAGGCCTCCATTTCTGGGGGCAGGAGCTAAGAGAATGAATCTCAGAGGTGCTGAGAAAGTTGAGCTGGCCCTCCCACAGAACAGGGGAGCATGGGTCAGGAGCACAAAGTTGGAGTTGGGTGGGGTGAGGGGTGGCCAGTTCAGGGCTAAGTCATTGTAGGAATAATCTGGCATCTATAGAAGTTTGGGGAGCCCCCAGCTCAGATTTTTTCATAGAACCTTCTCTGATCTTGTGCCAGAGGGAGCCAAAGGGCTTCTAGTACAGGTGTTTGTGGAACAGGTGAGGAGGGAAAAAGGGCTTGGCTTCTAAAATCCTAGCCTTGTTTCTCTTCCCCTGAGGATGCCCAGGTTATAAGCAAGTGGTGCTCAAAGTTCATGTCTTAATGTTATCAATTCTAATGCAGGAAAGCAAGCTCCCTGAAAAACCTGTTTTGTCAGCAACTGCAAGAATAAGCTCATGTTCCCTGCTGTACCCCACAAAACATCATCAAAGGGAAACAGAAAGATAGAAATGACACATAATATAAACTCCCCCAAGACACTTATCTTCCCAGGAAGACACCCGGAACTCATCCCCAGTTGTGGAGAAACAAGCCTGACTTCTGCCAGAGAGAAGCAGCCACCTACAGTCACCATGGCTGTCATGGGAAGGAGCGTGTGGTAAGAGATAGGGACAAGCTCCTGGCTGCTTCCACAGCAATCGGGGGTCAAACCAGGTTCCCTTTCCAGACCCCATTCCTGAAATATGGTCATTATGGATGACAGGAGCACTCCCCTCATGGACACTGGGAGACAGGGGATAGTGAGGACTCCCAAGGTCCTGGTTCTTCTTTTAGATTTAAGGAATGCTGGGGAAGATCCCCACATGTGAGGGTGGGGAGGGTGATGAAAAGATCAGAGAGGAAAGGTTTCAGAAAGGAAAGGTAAAGTAGGCCTCAGCCATTTCAAGGCCCTGTGTGTCAGATGAGCCAATCTGATGATACACATGGAATGAACTATATGGGTGGGGAAGTGCAGAGCATGCCAGTTGCCCAGGCAGCACCGGCCCCCACAGTCACATGCCACCCGAGTAAGACCCAGCTCCCTGGGTTTTCAGTCTTTCTTCTTTCCCTTCCTCCCTGAGCCTAGAAAGCCAGGAGTGTTCTCTCCTCTCCCACTGCCTCTCTATGAACAAGGTAGATCAACAGCCAAGGGAAAGCAAAGGCAGTTAGCCCAAGGTCCAAGTCCAGGACTGGCTGGTGGCAGCAAAAGCCACTCAATAAAGGGGCAGGGCCCTGGCTTAAAGAACTTCCAATAATGGGGTGGGGTGAGACTTGAGATTGCCTCCCTACTCCCCATTATTTTTCTTGGTGGGGAGGGGCAGCTTCTAAGTCATCATCCAAGTGGTCTAGCCTGGACTCAAAAGTGCAGAAGGCCAGGAGTATGGGTGTGGAGCAGAGCAGCAGGCGAAAGAAGCAGGCTCCAGGGTCTTGCCTTTGGCCCTGGTGTAGGAAAGTGTCCCCTTCCCAGGCGCAAGGAAGATGCTTCTAGAGGCCCAAGGGAGGACTGCAAGGGTACCTACTCCAGCTTCAGCTGCCCTATCCACAGAGGGGCCAACTAGCCCCCTGGTCTCCTCCTTCCCCAATGCTGGCATCTTGAGTAAATTAAAAAACAAACGCAACAACAACAACAACAACAAAAGAGTAAATTCAGTCATTTGGGAAGTGCCCTACACCTGCTAAAAGTGACGCATAGTTTGTGAGAGGCCAGGATTTCACTGTACCTAGTGAACCTGGATCTGAGGCTACAGGCCTGTGTGCAGACTTGGAAAGCCATCTGATCAACAGTCCTGTCTGCTGGCTCTAGAAGGCCTTTGAGAAAACATATGCCCTGGAACCCAGGGACTTTGGTTTTTATAAACACCGCAGGCAGAAGGCAGAGGAGGGCAGAAGCTGAGCAGCCCTGAGCTTTTCACAGTGACCAACCCAGCAGCAGGCAATAAGGCCCCCCTGGGAATGGGCAAAGCCTGACTGTATGTGAGGATGCTGCTTCTGTTTATCTTATTTGAGAAAAATTGGGATTAAGTGGGATAAATCAGGGAGAATAAGAAGTCACTGAGTCCAGCAACCTAGCCTGGCTCGGTGAGCCATAGGCCCTAGAGCTTGGTCTTGGTAAGTCCGAATCTTCCATAGAGCGTACTAGCTGGGGCACCACCTCCTTAACAACCTGCCCATACCTGGACCCTGGAAGATGGTTTCTGACAATAAGGTTCTAGATTGTTCTGTGGGACATGGCAGTGTGGGATGTCAGCAGGGCTCTAGATGCCCAGGTACCGGGGTGGTGGCTGAGTTTTGCAGAAGCACCAAAGGGGTCTTTGTCAACATTCTTTCTGGAGCAGCCCCAGCGCTAAAATGGCGAACTCTAAGATCCCAGAGTCCTCTTCTTTACCTCACTCCTTTACTCCTATTCCAGTCTCACCTATACTCTGGGGCCTGACTGCCCACTTTGCTTCTTCTGCCCTCTCCTTTTTTGCTCGACTCCAAGAGGTCTCTCTTCTGATTGTATCTCCTCAGGGTCCCCATGGCTTCACCCCTGTCATACTGGTATGCCCATTCTCCTTACCCACTGCCTGGCCAGGGATGATGAGAGGGCTGCCTTCTCTGGGTGGGTGCTGGAGATACAGAATTCTGTAGGAACTCTACGTTGAGGAAGCCATGGTCTCCTCTCTTGCCTGCAAGGTCAGCACTGACCTTCTCCACTCCTGTCTCCTCAATGCCTCCTAGCTCTCTTCTCATCCCCCTTGAGATTTCTCTCCAAGCTCTCCATCTTCTCCAGCCCCTGATGATACTGCAGCACCTTCCTCTCTCCAGCCTTCTTGGAGATGATGACCTGTTCTGTTTCCAAAAGAAACCAAAGCCATCAGGTGGGAAGGCCCTCCCTTTGCTCACATCCACCAGCCCACTCCTGGTAGGACCCCTCTCCTGCTCTTTACTTCAAGGTACCTCTCTTCTCCCAGCCTACTGAGTCTGTCCCACACCTTCTCCTCTGAGAACCCTGCAGTCTTGGCCTTTCCTCTTCTCTTTCTTCAGAGTTCACAAACACACCAGTCTTAAACAAAAATAAGTCTCCCTTGATCCTGCACCCCTTCTTCTCACCTCTCCTATTTCTCCCCTTCCCTCCACAGTCATGCTTCCTGGAAGCACATGGATACACCCACACCCACTGTGGTCACCTACTTACCCTTGCTTCACCCACTCACCCCCACAGAATCACTCATTCCTGGTAACAGCTCTCCTCCAGCAAGGTCATCAACATTTGGAGGCTCCCCTGCAGACCTCCCACAAGTGTCCTCTGCCATGCCACCTGCTATGGATGGCCAGTCTGCCCCTGAGGCTCTCCCCGACCCTGAAAGCCAATTATCCAATGGACCTCTCACCAGATACATGAATGCAACATGCCTGAATCTGAATTCACTGTCATATCCCCCAGCTCTGCCCTTTTCCTAAACCCTCACCATCCTCTTACCAAGTTACCAAACTTGGAAATCCGGGTGTCATTCTAGACTCCTTTCTTACATCCAATGACCTATGTCCCTTCCAGTCCTTCTCCTTGATATATTGCAATATGTCCCTCTTCTCCCACCTCTCTGCTTCTGCCTTTAGGTCCCCTTACTGTCAGTAAAAAATACAGGGTCCAGCACAGTAATGCCCCTTTTTTTATGAGCTGGTAATCTATACCAAATTTTTTATTACAAAATCTTAAGCATGTAATTCTGTAACAACAATATCACACTCAAGCACACTATGACATTTTAGGTGAAATGTTAAAATTGTTGTCAATCTCGTGCGAGACATTCACGTACATGGTCCGGCATGATTTCTGCCGAACCCTGTGTATTACAGCAGTTTCCTCCTTAGCAGGGCCCTGGTTTCCAATCTCTCTGGCTCCATCTATACTTGGTACTTTCACCAGGGTGATCCTCACAAAAGGTAAATTGACCATGCTCTTCAGACCCTGTGATGGTTCTTGGCTGGCATTTAAGCCCTTTTATGTCAGACTCCTGCCTACTCTCCAGCCCCATCTTTCCCATGCCTGTGCCCGCTTCGTCTCCAACTCTGGGAATGCCAACTCCTAACCACTGTCTCATGCTGCCATGTCTCTGCTCAGCTGATTTTTCTGTTTGGGTGTAGAGGGGTCTCAACCCTCATCTACTCTTATTTGTCTATTTAGCAATTTTTTTTTTTATGTGGGTAGTTCCCTGGCTGGGAATCGAACCCAGGCTGCAGTGATGACAGCGCCGAAGCCTAGCCACTACACCACCAGGGAACTCCCTATTTATTATCTTGAGACTCAGCCCAAGCATCCTCTTCTCCATGAAATCTTTTCTGAATCTTTTCTCTGCATCCCTGGTGTGCCTCACAAAACTTCTGAGGGTAGCAGCACCCTCTCCTTTTGACTTGTGCTCTCTTCCTCTCACTACCAAATCCTGTGTCTTCCCCAGCCCGGCAATCCCAGGGCCCAGCACAGTGCTAGGCACAGACAGGAAGCATCAACATCTGAGTGAGTGAGGCCTCTCCATGTGTCTGGTAACTTTCCATCTTCCTTCTTCCAAACCTCTCTGCTGAGGCCTCAGCTTCTACCTTTCTTCTTATTCCCCTAAGACCACTTGGCCTCCAAATTCACCAAGCAAAGAAGCCACTAGCTGCTTCAGCAAATGGCTTCACATGGCCACCCCCACCACTCCATTTCCTGAGGAGAGGTGACATCCTCCTCAGCTTATCAAAGACCAAGCCTTGTACACTGAAGCCTGCCTCTGCCACCACCTTAGGTAGCATCCGCCATTCCTGACCTCTCTCCTCCCTACATTTACTCCACCTCTAGTGACTCCCTTCAGTGCAGAAACACATTGGAGATTTCTCCCAGTAAACTCCTTTCGTCAAGCCAACCTCAACCTCTCATTACCACCCTATTTATGTCCTTCCTTTTGTGGGGACATTTCTTGCAAGGAAGGTCACTCTCTACACTCCTTTTCTGCTCTTATTCACTCCTCCTCAACCCACCTGGCTTTCCTCCTCGGACACCAAATGTTGCTGAAGCCACTGGTGACCCTCCTGTATGTCAAACATCATGGGCACTATTTGTTCTTTATTTTCTAGGCTCTTGTGTGATTTGACACTCTTAGTAATCCACTTGACACTTAAATGCTCTCTGCCTTTGACTTCTGTGCCCTCAGCTCCTTCTGTAGGCACCTCCCTTCCTGGAGACCTCCCTTGGAGCACTCATTTTCTGTGGCCAGCTGTTCCTATGGCTCTTCATGCTCTCCAGGAGGGAATTTTCCATGGCTTCAACTTCCACCTATTCTTTAGTAACACCCAATGTATATTTATTATCCAGACCCTTTTCTTGGATTCCTCACTCAGAACTCTATCAACTAGATCTCACCATCTAGATGTCTCACACTTCAAATTTTCAACAAATGCAAATCAAATTCCTTTAAACAATAAGCTCAATGATACTGACAACAGGTCCTACACACTTAATACATGACAGAGGATTCCAACCCAGGGCAGGAGAAGGGGAAGAGGAAGATTATACATAAATGGTATTTGGGTTATTTGAAAACTAACTAGTTTAGCTTCTTACCTCATAGCATAAACCAAAATAAATTTTACCAATAAAAAACCCACAAAAATTGGAGTTCCCTGGTGGTGTAGTGGCTTAAGGCTTCGGCGCCGGCACTGTCAACGCTGCGGCCTGGGTTCGATTCCCAGCCAGGGAGCATACAAAAAAACCCCCCCAAAAAACCACAAAAATTAAAGCAATAAAACTTTTTTTCTGTGAACCTAAAATTTCTCTAAAAAATAAAGTCTAATAAAAAAAGAAGAAAAATATGAGTATATATATTTATCAAGTCTGTGAAGAGGCAAGAGATCTCTAAGTTTAAACAGCAATGGAAGAAATAAGAAAGAAAAGGATATTCAAAATCAACAGTATAGAAATTTAACTTCTGTATTTCATAAATAAACACATATCTACAAATCAAATTAAAAGGCAAACATACTAGGATCATATTTCAACAAATGTGTAAAAGATTAATCTAATATATAAAAAGTTCACACAAGTAGGTAAGAAATACTAAGACCCCAATAGTTAAATGGATAAAGAATATGAATAAACAAAAGAGGGAAATATAAATGGTCAGCTAATGAGAAAACTGTTTAAAGAAGTCAAAATTAAAAGAGTTATCATTGCTTGCCTCTCAAACTTACACGTGTCTGCATTCACCTCCTAGCTGGGTTGTCTCCCTACACTCTGCACTGCAGAGTTCTAAGACACAAATCACCTTGTGTCATTCCCCTGCTTCAACATTCCTATCTTTAAAGGCTCTATGATGGTAACCAGGAGGAAGCCCCAGCAAAGCCTCTGGGCACATCTGCCAGCTTGCTGTTTGATCTCTTTCTAGCCTTATCTCCTAGCACTTCTCCCTCATACATCTAAGTTCCAGGCACATGGAGCTTGTGTGGTCATTTCTAGAACTATTTTACACCTTGGTGCCTTCACCAGTCCTAGAAGGCCAACCTTCATCTTCATCCTAATCCTTCAGGGAGCTCTCCCTGATGTGATCAATCTCCTTTGGATGTCCTTCCTCATGTTCCATCACACACTGCATTCCAGTGTTGCAGCACCAAGCACATAATAATATAATCCCTTATCTTTCTCCTTCACTGGACTATGGGCTCCTTGGGGGATGCCTTATTTATTTGTATAGTCCTGGGACTGCACCTAGAACCAAGTATGTATGAATGTAATGTATGTATGAATAAGTATGCATGAATGAATGGATGGACGATGTATGAGCAAGGCCATGAACAAGATGAAGGGAGAGACAACTGAGAATGGGCCAGGTGAGGGTGGGCACCTTACCTCCCGTAGGGCATTCTGGGCTGCACAGTACCAAGCCCGACTCACGAGGGAAGCCTCTTTCTGATCTGACAGAGGCAGGAAGCTCAGAATATATGTGAGCATCTGGGGGAAAAAGACAGGGCATTGGGGGCTGTTAGAGCTAGGGGCCTTTGGAACTTTCTACAACACAGTAAGTCTGAGGGGACTAGAACATTGGCTTCTAGTTCATCTTGGATCTTAAGTTTCAGCCTTTACTTTTCCTCTCCAGCCTCCAAGTATCTAATGTGCACAAACCTTTCCTGATGTAGGTTTGTACTGACTGATAAAAATCAAACATCCTGTTCAGTTTGGTAAAAAGAGCCTGGGCATTGGGACCAGATAAACCTAATTTAAATCCCTACTCTATCAACTGTTTTCCTTATCTGTAAAATGGCAGCTGTAGTGAAATTTACATGTGTTCTTGTGAGAATTAAATAACATAGTAACATGTCTTGCATAGGATGTAGAACAAACACAGGTAAGTCAGGTGCTCCTCCTCTGATCTTCCTCCTGCTCTCACAGGTCAGGCTCTGGGAATCTACTCTTTCCATCTTTTCCACTGCCAACTTGCTTTCTCAGCTGCTAAAATCCCAGGAAAATCTAGCCTAAGAGGCTCAGGCCCTTGCTCCTCCTATGCTCCATGAGGCTGGGTGAGTGAGGCTGGAGGCCCTATAGGGTACTGGAAAGGGAGTTGCCTGTGTAGCTAGGAATGATCTGATATTAACTCTTCTTTTCCTTGAAATCTTCCTTCTTTGACTCCTGTGACACTATGTTTTCTAGGGCTGCACTCACCACTTCAATTGCCCTGTTTCTGGATTCTTCTGTGGCTCCCAGAGCTCAGACCTGGGTCTTTCAATCTGTTTACTTCCTCAGATAATATATTCATTTGTATGGCTTCAATAGTTACCTCTACAGAAACAACCAACAATTCAATATCCCCACATTGTCCTGTTCACGTGCTAGTCCAGTGTTGCCAACTGTCTACAGGAGTCTTCATCTAAATATTTTACAATTATCTTCATCTCAACCAAAATTCACATTCTGCCCCTCAGTCCAAAGTAGCCTCTCCTCCCAACTTTCCAGCACCTGAGCTTCAATACCAACAGTGCATTTTGCCTGAAGATCCTGATAATACTTTGTACTCTTCATGCTTTTCTGTTCTTTGCTCTCAGATACAGGTGAAAAGCACAGGCTTTAGGCCAAGCTAACTTTAGACCCATATCCCAGCTCCACTACTTCTTAGTTTTATAACTCGTGTGACCTCAGGCAAGGTATTTAATCTGAGCTTCAGTTTCCATACCTATAAAATGGGGCTATTAGAAAATCTAGATCATAGTCTTATGGGGATTAAATTATATTTTCATTTTATTTACACAAACACACACACACACAAATAGGTATGTGCCTGACACCTTGTAGGGGTCCCGTAAATGGCTGCTGAATTGCTGTTACTAATATTTCTACCTTTGAAATTTTACTATCTAGTAGCCCAGATTTTTATAATTCTAGACCTGGATTCCTTCCGCAATCTCCCACCTGACCTCCCTGCCTCCAGGCTCAGCCTTGCTAATCATTCTGAACACTGCAGCAAGGTTAATTTTCCTAAAAAACATCTTTCAGTCTCAGCAGACCTCTGGTGAAAACCTTCAGGGTACCCTCAGGACAAAATCTCCATTTTGGGATCAGCACTGCCAGGCTTCATGCCCAAATCCTGAGGGGCTGGATTCCAGAGCATGCCAATCCAGTCTCCCCACTGTCCCAGAAACACAGCATGTCTATTTTCTTTTGCCTATGTGGGCCTCTTTCCTGGAATGCCCTTCCTTAAGCTTGACCTCACCAGCCCATTCTGATCTCTTTTCTCATCCCTAGCACACAGAAGGTGCTCAGCCAATACTTACTGGAATGAATTAAGGATAGACAGTCTTCTACCTCTACTTTCACCAAAGGTTTGTTTGGGGAAGGGGTGAGAAGATAAAGCAGATCAATTATTGAGAGGGGAGAACAGCATTCTGGGCCAGGGAAGCTAGATATAGGAAAGAAAGTACTGATGGGGACTGGAACTGATGAACTCCCTAATCCCAGGGGGAGGCAGGGAAGTCTGTCTGAGTGGAGATAAGATAGTGGCCATCCTGTCTTCTGAGGCTCAAGGAGGAAAGGGAGAGGGCAAAAAAAAACAAAAAAACAAACAAACAAACAAAAAAAACCAAAAAACACCAAAAAAACAACCTGTCCTCACTGAAGGAAGGGAGCACCATTCTTTAAGCTGATGAGAGTGGCCTTTCTAGAGAGTCCAGAGGAGAGAATGGTAAGGATGGAGTGGCCATCCATGAACCCCATCTGAAGGGGCTACTACAGATATGACTGGTCATTCCTGGGGTCTATGGGATGGAGGAGAAATCCTCTGGGGCCAAGAGGAAAAAGAATGCCATAGTAGGGGGCTCAACCAGGTGGGAGCAGCTCTATTTTTGCTAAGGGGAAGGAGTGCCATTCCAAGGCCCATGGGGAAAGAGTGCCCTGTCTCCCACTGGCAGTGGGAAAGGGAGGCCAGCTCTGAGGCCAAAAAGATGGAGAGGCCATCCCAAGAGGCCACTGAGGAAAAGAACCTGTTATCGCTCTCTGAACAATGGCTGCAGAGTGGTCTTGCTTCAGGCTAGACCATGGGGCCAAGGAGGTAGGGGCGGCCATTACTAAGGGCCGAGAGAGTGGGGAGCAGGCCTGCCTTTAGTGAAAGAACTCAGCGACCAAAAGTTGATGGGAGGGGACAGTTTGTCTTTCCACCGCCAGAGAGAAGGGCCAGGCTTCTCTCGGGGCGGAGGGAAAGAGAGATCATCCAAAGGGACCAGTGGGGATAAGATGGGTTACCCTTTGGGACGATGGGATGCTGCAGGCATCTTCCAGAACTGCGGGGGAGGGGCGGCCATCTCCAGAGAAGGGGAGTAGGAGGAGACCCTGTCCTAGCTGTCCTCGCTGAGGTGACAGCGCAGCCATTTACTGGGACCAGTAGAGAAGAAGAGGATGGTTCCCCCAAGCTAAGGGGATGGAGTGGCCCAAAGGCGGGACCGTTACCCATAGCTTGCTGGTCCTGGAATACCCCCGGCGGGTCGTTTCCGCCTAACAAAAGGGACCCGGGGAGCTGTCTGATAGCCCCTTCCCACAGCCCGAGACCCTAAGGGCGGGGCCTGTCCCGAGCTAGGCCTGAGGGTGGCCTCCTCTCACCTCCAGCGGCAGCGACTCCGCCATCGCGCCCCTGCCGCCTCCGCCCCCGCGCAAGGCTTTCTGGGAAGTATAGTCCCACTGACTCTGGGAGCGGGTCCAGGGAAGGAAGTGGACTACCCACTTCCGTCCCAGTTGCTTACGATTTGGTTATGCACCGGAAGTGCCTGTGCTGCCGATGTGGTACCCTGACTGCGGTTTCGTTTCCTCTCCCTTGTTTCCCCGGCTGGATATTTGCGTCGCACCATGGCGGTAAGAAAGGCGGGTACGGTAGGTAGGGCGGGGTCTGCATCGGCAAAGCGTTGCTGTGGCCGAGAGACTGAAAACAGAGGAAGGGCATCAAGAGAACGGGGTCTGTCAGAGGGGGGCGCCATTCAGTGGCCGGAACGTACTAGAGCGAGGGAGGTGGAATGGAGCGCCACAGGACCGTACCAGAACTGGTGCCGAAGTGTGGGTGGGCGTCAGTCAGTACCAGATAATACCACAGCTGGCCAAAGAGCTGAGAGGCCTAAAGGGGGTGGGCATCAGCCGAGATGGGGACTACTTTAACAGGCCGGAGAGGGGCACCATTCAATGCCACTCAGGGGTCCCGCTTGAAGAGGTCTTCAGCCCAAAGCTGGACCATACCAGGGGAGCCAGGTGATATCAGCCTAGTATTGGCTTGTTCCAGGGCGTGCAGAGAGCGATTTTATCCGGGTGGGGGTGGAAAGATAGTGTCAGCCCTAAGCAAGATGCACTGGAGGAAGGGTGGACATGCCAAGGATTGTGCTGTGTTTGAGCACCATGGGGACCCAGCTGAGGTTCACATGGAACTCTAGCTAATCAGATTGGTGGGGAGGGTGAGGAGGACCTGCTGAGGAGGCTCTGATAGCATCTTATCATCCCTCTGCAGCCTAAGGGCAAAGTGGGGACGAGAGGAAAGAAGCAGATATTTGAAGAGAACAGAGAAACCCTTAAGTTCTACCTGCGGATCATATTAGGGGCCAATGTAAGTGCTTGCCTCCTTGCTTCTGTGCTCACCCAAGCCCCATTCTTCATCTCTTTTGGTGATGGTGGTGGTGGTGGTATGTGACAGCCAAGATTCCAGAAGAAAACTCCAATTTAAAAGAAATGAGAAAGGATCCTGGCACAGAGAAGATGCTTAGTCAAAGCCAAACCAAACCAAAATGAGAATGTGAGTCTCAGTGGACTTGAGAGCTCTTCCCATTCCAAATACAGAGGTTTCTCTCCTAAACTGACATGTCAGAGGGGAATGTGGGTATTCAAGACTCATGGAGCAGACCCCTTCTTCCCCCAACCCAATAAAAGAAACAACCTGTCTCTTTCCACAGCCTGACCTAACTCTTGGTCAGAGTTGAGGGAGACCTGTGGTTTAAGGTAGTTTTTGATCCCAGCTTGATCCTGTGTCTGCTTGCAGGCCATTTACTGTCTTGTGACCTTGGTCTTCTTCTACTCATCTGCCTCATTTTGGGCCTGGGTAAGTGTCCCCTCTCTTGGGAAGTAGATGAACAGGTAAGGTCAGTGGCTGGCCTTTGATATCCTCATTCTTGTTGTGCAGATGGCCCTGGGCTTTAGTCTGGCAGTATATGGCGCCAGCTACCATTCTATGAGCTCGATGGCACGGGCAGCCTTCTCTGAGGATGGGGCCCTGATGGATGGTGGAATGGACCTAAACATGGAGCAGGGCATGGCAGAGTGAGTGTCCCCCGCCGCCAGCCCAGGTGAGCGGCCCCAGGGCTGGGGTGCTGGGGCCTAGCTAGCCCAAGACCCACAGCTGCCCACAACTTGAAGAGGGAGGTGAGTTGGGGTCCATCTACTGTTTTTGGCCCTTGCAGTCTCCTTTCTATCCACAGGCACCTTAAGGATGTGATCCTGCTGACAGCCATCGTGCAGGTGCTCAGCTGCTTCTCCCTCTACATTTGGTCCTTCTGGCTTTTGGTGCGTGGGTTGTTGGGCTCCCCAGAAGGGCCTGGGGCATCTAACCCTTCTCTTTCATTTCCTATACCTGGTTCAAGTCACCTTTTCTCTCCTAGGCTCCAGGCCGGGCCCTTTACCTCCTGTGGGTGAATGTGCTGGGCCCTTGGTTCACAGCGGACAGTGGTGCCCCAGCACCAGAGCACAATGAGAAAAGGCAGCGCCGACAGGAACGGCGGCAGATGAAACGGTTGTAGCGACTGACATTGTGACCACAGGCTGCTGAGCCTTGGTTGGCTCTATCAGGCTGCATGGCCCCATGCCAGGAGCAATGAGGGCCTAGTCCAGAGGCCAGAAGCAGTTTAAAGTATAGGATTGTTGAATAAATGGCTTAGAATATGGCTAATGGTTGTGTGGGTGATGAGGCACTAAGTAGGAAGAAGCAGTCCTTTGGTATTTCCCTCCTGCTATTGACCCAGTGTGGTCTATACATTGAAAGAAGAAAAAGGCTCTTGGATTGGCTAAGAAAACTTTATTATGCTCCATGTGTTCAGGGAGCTCATGCACGCACACATATGCACACGCATGCACGCACACAGGTACACACAGCTAATACTGTTCAAGGCACTGGCCACTGGCCACAGAGTGGCTGCAAGGTTGAGAAGATGCCCAGAATGCTGCTCTGGTCCCTCCTCACTCGGTAGTCTCTTGCATGTAGGCTGGGGTCCAGATAGGTATCCTGGAGGTAGTGCCTTCACACCTCCAGGCCAGGCCCCTTGCTCAGTCCCAGTGCCTGCACCAGGTCCTCTCCAAGCCCACTCTTCAAGGTCCGTCTCACTGCAGGGACAGAGCAGAGTTGGAGGGGGTTGATGCAGTTAAGGCAGGCAGCAGGTGTGTGGGGAGTACTCACAGGATTTGCGGTTGCCACGGGAACGCTTGCGTTCGCGAGCAGCTAAGGCACGAGGACTGCTTTTGGTCACTGACTGCACCAGCAGGTCCATGATCTCATCTGAAGTGTCACTAGGTAAACTGGAGGCTGGGGTTTCTTCTGGGGATGAAGCGGAGGGCCCCACTGCTGTGGGCATGACTGGGGAGCTGCTCTGGACCAGGCCTGAGGGAGGCCAGATAGAGGGAGGTCAGGCCAAGGAAAGCAAAGCCCATTGTCCCCAGCAGCCACAGGTCCCACCTCTGCTGCGGCGGCCATGTGTGGTGTCCTCAGGCTTGCTGGTCAGTAGACTCTTCATGCTGGCATGATTATCCGCATCACCTCGGCCTGGCCCGCTGCCCACAGCCACTGGGACAGATGGGTTGCTGGGGGCTTCCCCAGCCACACCTGAGAACTTCTCTGTCTGGAGAGGAGAGAAGGGTGAGCTGGGGGCTGGGGAAGGAAGCCATGAATGTGGCAGTCAAAACTTGGACAGGGTACGCACCTCAGTGATCATGCGTCCCCGGGTCTTATTGCGCTCACGGTATGTGGCCCGCTTCTGCTGCTGCTGCAGTACCCGTTCCCGGCAAGTCCGGTACTCCAGTGCAAACTCTCGCAGGGTATGGCAGAACTGCATGATGCGCACTTCACGGGCTGCTTGTGCCGTGTACCCCAGATATAATAGGAAGGCATGGAACCTAGGCAGGTTGGCATAGGAAGAGATGGTGAGTCCCGCCTGGGGTTGAGGAATAGTGGTGGTGGTCCTGCCTCTCTGGCCCATACACCTACCTGTTGCAGACACGGCGGTGTACTACCCGCAGCATTGCAACACGGCGAGCACACTGGGCCAGGAAGTGAGTTAGGCGGGCACGCAGAGCTGGGGTCAGCTCGTGCTTGGCTAAGCTCCGCAGACTCTCCTCAGCTGCCCAGCTCCGGCGCTCCAGCTGCCCCAGGTTCTCAGTTAGCTGCTCAAAGTCTACCTGGAAAAGCAGGGGTATACAGGCAGGAAGGTACAACCTGAGGCTGCCTCTGTTCCAGGCTGCTCAGCCTGGGCCATAGGAACACATGAGATCTGGCCCCTGCCCTCCAAAAATTCAGTCTAATGCAGGAGATAGATAAGTCCATTTGATCCAGTGGGAACAGAGGTTTCTTGGGGAAAGTGGCAGCGAAACTAAGATCCAAAGATCTGAGTAGGTGTAACCAGGCCAATAGAAGAAAGCATTTCTAACAGAAGACAGCCTACACAAATACCTGCAGCTGAGCATCCCTGGCACAGCAGACAAAATAAGAATGGGAGAAGCCAGGCCCAGGAAGTAGCACTCCCACAGTGGCCAGTATTGGTCAAGTCTCTGGCTGGTACTAACCTTCGCACAGCGGGTCAAAGCGGGGATTTCTGAGTAGAGGTCAGAGGAATCAGGCTGGCTCTGGAGCACCAAGGAGCAGAGATGGTGCAGCAGTGACTGCCGGCGCACTGTGTCCTTCACCTCTGACACCTTCTCCAGGTAGCTCAGCTCAAAGCCACTGCTCTGAAAGGATCTCATTTGAGCCTGGGCTTGACTGGCCCCCAGAGCCCTGGCCCCTAGCCCTCATTAGCTGTCACTCACCTGGGAGCCATTGAGGAAGTTCCCCACAGCCAACAGGGTGGCCAGAATGCAGCGGAAGGTGGCATTTTTCACTAGCTGTTGCATGCCCACTTTCAGGTCAAACAATGGCTCTGCGATTTCCTAGCATGGGAGGCCAGGGACTCTCAGACTACAAGGTCATTATGCTTACCTGCCCCCACTGCCTGTCCCATCCCGTGATCCGGGTACCCGTTCCATGCTGTCATAGTCCAGCTTGAAGGCCCAGAGTTGTAGCCGGGCAGCCAGGCCCCCGATGGAGGCAAGAGTCATCAGGAAATTCTCAGCTGGGCCCAAAGGAATGTCAGGATTGGCCAGCTGGGCTTCTTCAATCTTCTGCCGCTCCTCCTCCGTGGGCATCATGGTCAGTAGCTTCTGAGGATGCAGCCACCATCCCGCATAGGCCACTCAGTGCTGGCCTGAGGCCTTAGGTGTTTGTCTCTACTCCTCCCTAGGTCATCTGAGGGAACCCCAGGGTCTGGGGACTGCTCTGCAGAAATGCCAAGCCTATGCCCACCACTTGCGGGATAGGAAATGTCCACTGACCAAAGGAGAGGGCCAAACCTCCCAACTCCCTTCTTCACCCCCAGCTGGGTATCCTCACCTCAATGCCATCTTTGCTGACAGCAAACTCATCAAAGTTGAGCAGGGCAGCCTTAATGACATGCACAGGTGGCAGTGTGGTTAGGCCAATGTTGATAGCGTTGCTGCGCTTGGGGTCCAGCACTGTGGTCATTGTCCGGCGGCCCTCACCAGCTTTCTTTGAGGTTGGGGGAAGGGCAGTGAAGGATTAGGAAAGGGACTAGTTGGGTCAACAGTCGAAAAGAGCACTCCAATGCCCTGCTCTAAATGGCCAAATGGTGGGGTTGCCCACAAGTGGGGAGCTGGGATATGTAAGGACTTGGGATAAACTTAGATGCTAGTTAGGAAGAGCAGGGGTACACAGGATGCCCTCACAGGAAGGCATCACCTGAGGCTGCCTCTGTTCCAGGCTGCTCAGCCTGGGCCATAGAGACACAGGTGTGTCTCACATCTTGAGCCTTCAGACAAGTCCCTACCCCTTTCTTTCCTTCGGTTTCTCCATGTGGGAAATGAGTGACAGCCCTAGCAGTTCAGACCCATGAGCTCTGATTCCCTCTCTTCTCCACTGGGGTTACCTTGCAAATGAGGGTGCGTTTACCTTGGAAGGCAGCACATCCTTGGCACGGGACTCGAACAGGTGCTCCAGCCGGGCTGTGTCCACCGAGACAGACTCCAGTGAGGCCCACAGGGTGGAGCAGGGCCCAAAGCGGCTCCCAGAGCCTCCGTGGCCCCCAGCCAGCTTTAGCTCCCGCCAGAAGAGTTTTACTGTCTTCCTTTTAGTGGG
>PVJL010011584.1:0-15790 GCA_004026885.1 Lyroderma lyra
TTTTGTGTGGTCGTGGCTCTGGGCTGGGGCTGTGGGCGGGTGGGGCATGGGTGGGCGTGGCTGGTGTGTGGGTGGGGCTGTGGGCAGGGCCTGGGTGGCAGGCCTGGGTTGGTGGAGCTGGTGGGACAGTGTAAAGGGCGTCTGCAAAGGAGGTCAGTGTCGATGGAGGAGTGGTCGGTTCGAAGGCAGTTCATTATTCTCCTTTTTTGTTTAATATTTAAATTCAACACCAGAGCATATGAGTTTTGATGTGTAATATCCTCAAAAATCACTATTTTCTAAATTGCCCTTAATGATCGGGCTTTTGTTTCTTGTTTGAATCAATGGTGGTTTAAGGAAGAAGGAGATTAAATTTTACACTGATTGTGAGGAGGTTCAGTTGCCTCAGCTTTTGTTATTGATCCCCCGTGTTGTTACATTGTACACAGAGTTTAAATGGTGTCACTCCTGTTTGAGGAGTTTATTGAGATTTTCTCGCGGACTATTAGATAAATCTTTTTAGTATATGTGCTGCCGAAGTGAGCACAAGATAAATCTTTTTAATATGTGTTTCCAAAATGCTTAAAATAAAGGTCTTCTTAATGAAGAGTATGAAGTTTGACACATATGTACATACGAGGTCGAGCACTTAAGTTCGTGAACTCGTCCTGGAGAAAGTGCTGTGTCCCTCACTGCTGAATGTCACTGCAGTCACCTTTGAAGAGTCCCCTTGGGAAGCTCCGCACCAATGCCAGCGCCTAGTCTGCCCTTCAGAACAATGTTGGGACTCTCTTTCTGGAATGGCCATCAGAGCTGTCATCGTCCCCCAAATCTGACAATTAAGTTCGCGAACTTGCCCCCGTGCGCTTACGTGGGCAGCCCTGTACACACAACTCGAACACAGCTGTGAGACAGATATACCAAGGTTATGACACCTTACCTAGGTGCTGGCATCGGTGCACAGCTTCCCAAGCGGGGGACTTCGAAGGGGACTGTGGGGATCTTCAGCCATGAGGCATGCAGCACTTCTTCCAGGGTGAGTTTGTGAAATTAATTGTCCAACCTCGTACATATGTTAAATTACCTCTGAATAATTTTATTTGGATCCTATATATAGACATGAATTTTTATACACCTGACCTGGCCAAAGGCTTTCATGACAACTGTGTTTCCTTTGCTGGCATGACAGTTTTTCTTTAAAATGCTTTGATGCTCTGTTGCTCCTCGCATAAAAATGGATACCTCTAATCTCTTCATCGTGGATTTTACCTCGTATCAATATAAGTTCGTGTCTTCTCCCTTTTAATGCTTTCCACCTTTAATTACACTTGTTCTGTGGACATTCTTTAATGCCCACAGGCTCGTCAGTACTCTTCTGTTCAGGACACGGAGCCTAATTCCCCTCCCTGAGTGTGGGCTGCACATGGTGACCCACCCACTTCTAATGAAGCAAAAGAGAAGTGACGATGATGACTTTAAGGTCCCACAGGTGTCATGGTTTCCTGGTCCACACGGAAAGGAGCACCCATGCGAGTGAGGCATGCTGGGAGCAGGCCCCACCCCCCGTGGAGACTTCAGATTGACATGACTCCAGCTGGCAGCTTGACTGTGACCTTGTGAGGCCCCAAGTCAACTCAGCGGCTCCCAGATTCCTGACCCCCCGAAGCTGTGAGATAATCAACATTCATTTCTTAAGCTGCTGCGTTTGAGGTGATTTATTACCAGCAAAGAAACACTGACCCCATCGGACACCACTGTGCCACACGTCCCAGCGTGCTCTCACCGCCTTTACTGCTAACCTCTCAGGTGACTCCGTGTTAGGTGTAAATGCCACACACTGGTGCATGGCCTGAGATGGAGGGACACTGAGGAACGTGTGGGCAGTGCTGGGTAGCCAGCAGTGTGGGCACAGCACCCGGCGGCCCCGGGCAGGTGGCACATCCAGCAGCAGCTGTGTCCCGGGCAATGACAGACAATCACGGTGGTGGACACAAACACAGCCATTCTGTTTGCACAGGGCGTTCGGCTGCTGTACACGCAGAGTCATGGCAGGTGCCTGCGGTCACTCCGACACTCCTTTCCGCCGTTTTTCCTACTTCCCGGTCTCCCTGCTTCTGTCACTGGCTTAAGAGTTACGATTTCTTTGCTTCTATGCCCCCTATGTTCTTAAATTTATATGTTGGTTACATCTGCATTAAAAACATGAACTTGAAGTCAGTTCCTGCGTTTATCAATTGTTTCTGTTTCGATTCAGCTCTCAGCAGAACATCGTTAAGAATGTTTAAAGGGAGGGTGTGTGGTGGGATACTCTCTGAGTCCGTCCGTATCGGAGGGTGCATTTCAGCATCTTCACACATTACGGAGACAGCGCCACCGAGAACGACGACGCCACAAGCTTGCTTCAAACCCTTCGTCATGGATGCGGTCATCGTGCACGCAGAAAACCCTCACCTGGCAGAAAGCCTGCGTGGCCTTGCCCCTCCTGTGTCACCGTCCCTGCCGTGTGGGCTGGGTTTCATGGCTCACTTCTAATGAACAGAATGGAGTGACGGCATGTCACTTCTGGGGTTCGGCCCTAAGAGGCTGCGGCTCCCATCCCCGGGCATTCTCTCTCTTCCTCTCCCTCCCTCGGGGGGACAGCTGACCTGCCAGGAGTAGCCCAGGGGACAGCCTCAGGGCAGTGAGTTTGGAAGCGCAGTGGAGCTCACAGGCCCAGCGACAGTGGGACTTCAGCCCCGTGAGGCCTGGACCAGAGGCCCCACGGAGCCGCACAGACTGCTGACGCCCGGGAAGCGTGAGGTCACGAGCCGCTGCTGTCAGCAAGTGAGTTTTGGGGGTGGTTTGGGGGCAGCAGTAGATAACGGATCCACTGAGGATCCATCCGGCAGCACGAGAACCCGCAGACGGGCTCGGCGAGATCGCCAGCTACAAGGTCAGTCTGCAGGAGTCCATGTCGTTGCTATGAGCCAGTGGTAGTAGAAAATGAGCTTTTAAAATCTATTTCAATTGGCACCAAAAACGAGATACATGGGAATAAATTTAACAGGGGGAACCGAGAGAAACGACAGCAAATACGTGAGGACACGGCCCATGTTCGTGGATGGGAAAACGGGCTCTCGGTGGGCTCGTCGGTCGACTTTAACGCGGTCCCAGTCGGAACACCCACGGCCTTTAGGTGAAACTTGCTGACTCGTGTGGAAAAGCAGGAAGTCCACGAGCGCCTAAAGTTTTGCAAAGAAAGGAACAAAATTGGACTGACACTGTGTGATTTCAGGACTTACTGCACAGCTGCAATGGGGACGGGTTGCGTGAGGACGGACCAGTCAGTGGAGAGAGCACGGGGCCCAGAAACAGGGCCGGGCACGCGGGCGACGGGCAGCCGTGCTCGTGGGGGGGCCAAGTCCCACCCCGGGACGGAGCTGGGGCAGCAGGCACGCGAGCGGGGGACAGACCGCCCTCACCCCCCGCCTGGCAACACCCAGACGAAGCCCGGAGCGCTCCCAGAGCGACGCCGAGGAGCCGGAACTATTAATCTTCCAGGAAAAAAGCCACAGGAGCCTAGCCTACGAGGCGGGGGATTTCCTACGGACTTACCTACGGTGGCTGTGAGGGCGTCCCTTTATAGGGCGCTTTGGGGCTACTGTTTAGACAAAGCTCATCGCTGTTTACATTGTACCAGGCTAGGGGAGGCGTGCAGACCCCGCCTCCCTGACCCTCTACCCGCCCATCACCTTCACGGAGAACCGTGCGATGGTGTTCTGACTTTTTTTTTTTTTGGTTGTTTCCGAGCGGGGCTCGAACCCAGGCCACAGCAGTGAGAGCACGAAGCCTAGTCCCTACGCCACTAGGGAACCCCCGTGTTCTGGTCCTTGAAAATACCCCCATGGCACAGAAGGCAGGAGACCCCCGAGGAGACCGGTCGGTGCGTTTGCCGTGACCTTGCTCCCCTCGCCGTGACCTTGCTCCCACCCCCACCCCTGCTCCCGGCCATTTGGGGGACACCCTTTGGCCATGCTGTCAGGGCAGGTTGAATGGCACAAACTTATCTTAGTCTCCTGCATCCCAGAAGGTCTTAATTGTCCCTTCGTCCTGAGGGTAGAATATTCCAGGCTGGCAGCTCTTTGCTTTCTGCACTCAAAAATGGTAGGACCACAGGACAGCATGTACCCCTGGGGGGACAGGAGGCACATTGGAACGACCCCCATCCAGCGACCCTCCAGCCAGTGACCAGCCAGTGTCATCTGACCCACAAGGACACAGCCATGAAACGGGTGTCCCCGCACCCCAACTACAGCATGCCATCCGCCCGCGCCTCTCCTGCTGCCCGGTGTGGCTGGAGTGACAGGTCCAGCCCCAGAACCGGCCCTGCAAACCTGTGTGTGTGCCCCTCTGGACCAGCCCTGGCAGGACACTGGGTTCTCCTGGTGGCTGTGGCGAGAATGGGGTCCCCCTGAGCAGCCACTCCATCGCTGGCCCGGCCACGAGAGCAGAAAACGACAGGCCTGCAGGGACCCCGAGGGCTTGGGGCTCACCTGCGTCACCAAGAGTGTCCCCTTAGTGACACAACACATAGGCAGGTCCCTGCACGCAAACACGAGACACCCACACCTGCCTTCAAATAAGGGGTGCAGGGTGCCCCCAGGAGATGGAAAGATGGTGGGTTGTGGTACGAAGGGAGAGCTGGGGACCCTTTGACCACTCTGGGCTGCGGGTGGGTGATGAGCATCAGAGCCACACACGAGTGGGGGAGTCCTGCGCCCCTTGTCCCTGTGCCAGGTCAGAGACGAAGGGGGTGCCACAGACCCCAAGGGCGCTCACCCACCCCTCACTCCCCGGCGCCTTCTAAACCAAACAGCTCGTGGGACCCCACTGGGGCAGGAGCGGCAGCGAGGAACCTGCTCAAGGGACCATCCAGTGGCTCTGGACCCTGCCTCCCTGGGGCCCAGCGCCGGGGACAAGGGAGGGCAGGGAAGCCCCGCGGTGGCAGGGCTGACCGCACACGGGCCTGGGGCCGCGGAGGGTGGGCGGGGAGCGGCGTGGTGGGGCAGGACTCAGGGTCCCAGGTGGTGCATCGGCGAGGGGACAGCCACGCCCAGCTGACTGACCCTTCCCACAGTGTCCCGGCCTTCCTGTGACCTCTGGCCTGTGGACACGGCTGTTTCCTCCGGCATTGACGCTGGTGGTGTCCGCGCTTTCCCCGATCGACCCTCCACCACCCGCCCTGCCAGACCCTGTAGTCCAGAACCTTCCCCGAGCCCGCGGGCCGGGCCATGGTGGGGTGTGGCGGCCAGCGTCCCTGAGGTGCCCTCTCTGTGTCTGCCCCGGGGGGCTCTGGGGGGATAGGAAAGGGCCTGCGGTCAGGACGGTGAAGGGGTGTTTCTAAGGGCACCCCCAACCCCAAGGGAACCCGGGACGCCGGTGAGTGCGGCCCAGAGCCGGCCAGGCCCAGGCGGGCGTGCCCGGGCATCGGGGCCTTGTCACCCGAGCTGGCTCCTGGTTAGCGCCTTCTCATTCCTGTCCCCCTGCAGTCTCTTGTGCCAGGGCTCCCGGGTTCCTCGCAGCACGTGACGGTGTCAGTGCCTGGCGACACCCTGTTCTCCCCGCAGCTGCCCTAAGGCCACTCGGCCACGGCAGGTGACAGAGCCGACCCCACAGACCCGCCAGTGCTCTGCCCGGGGACGGGGGGATGGGGCCTCCACAGGGAACCGTGCTGGCTGCGTCTGCCACCGAAAACGCCACCGACACCCGGCGTGACTTCAGTTAGGCGGACGAGCAGGGCTGGCCCGGTCCCCACAGTCGCGGAGGCCCAGGCACCCCCGTCTGCGTGTTCCGCCTCCGTGCACCCGGTCCCCCCGCCACAAGGCCGCCTCGTGGCTCACAGGGCTGCCAGAGCCCCGGCCGTCACGCGCCTGTTCCGGAAGCAGCACAGAGGAAATGCAGGGCGGGAGCTCGTCCGGGTGAGCCAGTCAGCGTCTTCCTCTTCCCACGACACTTGGTCTTCCGGTTGCCGCTGACATATCTGGTGTTGGTGTCAGGCGTGCAGCGCAGTGCTTGGACAGTTGTGTGACTGATGCGGTGACACCCCCCACCACCACTAAGTCTGCTGCCCACCTGACACCACGGTTATCACACTGTCACTGACAACACCCCCTGAGCTGTTTTTTGTGGGTCACCTACTTCAAGTAGCATCCCCAAAAGTTCTGCTCAAAACGTTCACTCATACTTCATCGGCCAGAGTGTGGTCACACGGCCACCCCCAGCTGCGAGGACGATTGGGACAGGGAGGACATCTGGCTTGGTCCGGACAAGCGAGGCTCCAGCAGGTTGGGGCGAGGGGCTCTGTGAGGCAAGCCAGCCCCCCTGTCCAGCTGAGGACGGGGACAGGGTCCCTGCCCAGGACACTGAGCCAGGCCCTCCCACCGGACCGAGCAGACCGCAGCACCCTCTCGCTCCCTGGGTGTCCCAAGGCCCTGTCCTGTCCTGTCCGGCTCAGCCCAGGCCTGCAGGGACCAGCAGGACACACACACAGGAGCAGACACCTGTTGCCCGCACCGTCCCCGTCTCCATGTCCAGGAGCAATGTTCGGCTGACCCTGTGGCCGGCTCCTGGCCGTGAGCTCTGGACACCGCCCAGGCTTAGGTTGTACCATCCAGCCCGTGTGATGGTCAGAGGTCAGACCTGGGCCGCAGACGGATCTGGCTCAAGCGGCCCCTTCGGCAGGGAGACTCCTGGCCCTTGGCCTCTGAGCTGGGCCCTCCGAGGGGTGCTGCCCCAGCACCTCCTTCCTCTGGGCCTCTGTGCGCCCCCAGCCCTGCGCCCCCTCCCCAATGAGCTCCTGGGACAGCCTCTGCCTCACTCCAGCCTGGACCAGCTAAGAGCCCTCTGCCCTCTGGGTCTCTGCTGTGGGCACCACATTGCCAAGCACTTTGGGGGCCCCTGCACCCCCACCAGTCCTGAGGTCGTCAGGTAGGCAGAAGCAGGGGCCCCCATCAGTGCCCAGACAGGACTTTATGCTCTGTCCTAAATAAAAGAGGGGCACTGTGCTACTCCATGGTACAGACGGGGAAACTGAGGCATGGACACTGAAGTAACCATTGTGGTTGTGCAGCTCACAGCCTCCCATGGTGGCCACCATCCCGCCATCCTGTCCCCCACGCTGAGATGCTTGGGGTGAGGCAAGTCCCTGGAACTGGCCGTGTCCAGCCCCGGGGGCCTCCCACCCCGGGGGACGGGGACATGCCACTGCAGGCAGGTCCCTGACTCCACCACGGGCTCCCGGGACGGGCTGGCTCTCCCAGAAGCGAGGCAGCTGCCCTCTCCTTCTATGGCGGGGTTTCTAATTCCCTCTGGGGACAGCGGTCGTGAGGTTAGGCCACAGCCTCAGGTGACACGGGCCTGGGGCTCGCCCTTGCTCTACTGGGGGTGACTCCGTCCCATTGGCCACGCGTGGGGTGTTTTGGGGAGTCCACTGGGTGGCCCTCTTCCCCTGCGCCAGAGGCCCGGCTGGCCCCCCCAGCCGGTGGCGGCTGCACCGGTGACCTTGTGATAACCCGAGTGCCATCCGTCAGCGGCCGGCCGCCAGGCTCCGGAACGCCGCGGCAGCTCATCTGAATTCAAATTACCCCGAGAGCCGCGCGGCGTGCCAGCCATAACTCAGCGGCGAGGAGGAGCGCGGCCCGCCCGCAGATTGGACACCACCATACATCGCTGGGGCGTCGGACAGGGCCGCTAATGAAAATATCAATCAAAACCTCGGCTGACTTAATGGTCAATTTAAATTAATTAATTGGGGAGGAGAACAAAGTCGAGGGGGGCAGCGCTGACGGGCTCCGTCTGGCAGGCAGTGAGAAGCTCGGGGTCCCGATGGGCGGACCCCCGCCCTGGAGACGCGGCGTGCCCTTCCCAGGGACCCCCGGGACGCCCAGGGGCCAGCGCCCGCCCGGGAAGCGGTGGACGCCCTGCCCGGCCTCGGCAGGTCCCTGCCTGCTGCTGGCGGCCTGCCTGGCTGTCCGGCTCTGCCATCGCAGGGACAGTGGGTCACCTCCCGCCGGGTCCCCCTCTTGCTACCACACTGGGCCTCGTCTCCTCGTTCCTGATGGCGATGGCAGCGCCCACCACCCAGGACGCTGCGGGCTCACACGGTGGCCTCCCAGGTCAGCTCGGCGCCCCTGAGGCCCCTTGGGAGGGTCATCAGTTGTCTTCAGTATGCAGAGAGAAGGCAGGTCCCCGAGGGCTGGGGCCCCAGGGTGTCCCGTGTCCCTTTTAGCCCTGTGGTTGGGGAAAAAGCTTCCACAGGCCCCGGGAGACAGGCAGCGACGTGACCCCTCCAAGCCCAGATGTGACAACTCAGGAGTGACCGGCAAACCATCAGAGAGGGGTGGGGTGGAGGCAGATTTGGGCAGACCCCACAGGGGTGCTGTCTGTCCAGCGACGCTGCTGTCCTCGTCAGACGACAGAGGGGACTCTGTCCCAGATACCCACCGGTGCCTCTCAGGAAGGAGCCCACCAGCCCCAGGGAGGGTGGCCGGCTGGAGCCCTGCACCTCAAAAGCTGTCACCCGCGCTGAGGTCACACGGTAGCCTCACGACAGAACCTTGCTAACCCAACACGGAGTCCCCGAGGCAGGTGCCAGAGGGGACTGTCTGGGCTCAGGGCCGGACAGGAAGCTCCACTGGGGCCCAGGGGGGACAGCGTCTGCCCAGGCCTCCAAGCTGCCCATCAATCCATGTGTACCCCAAGGGCTGGGGCCGCAGGGTGAGAAGGCAGCAGGGGATGGGCCCGGGACGGCTGCCCCCAGCCCTGCTCTGTCCCCAAGTCCTACAGCCTAATCAGATATGTGCAGCCCCCAGCTTAGGGCCGAGGCCCCAAATCTTCCTTGTGAGTCAGGCTACCTGGGCCTGGCCTCTGTGCTCAGGGCCCCACAGCCTGGCCTTGATTCCCCCACACAGCTGCTCCAGCCACCCAGGTCCCTGGAGGTCAAGCACTGGGGATGCAGGGCCCTGCCTGGCCCAGCCTGTGGAGGGGACACAACCTCCACCCTGTGACCCCAAGGCACTGTGTCTGACCTGACGGGCCCTGACCCTGCCAAGGCCATGGGCTACTCACCCTCGGGTGACGGTTGGGCTCAGCCATGGATGGGCCTCCCAGAATCCTATGTGCCAGGGTCACCTCTCCAATAACCACGGGGTGGATGGCACTGGAGACCTCAGACCAAGGAACCCCATGGGGCCCACCTGGCCCCTCACCCCCAAACCCACCTCACAGTGCAGTCTGACGCTGCTTGTCCCAGCCACCAGCACCAAACTCAGCCAGAACCGGTGTCCACGCTGGGCCGGGTGGCGGCAGCTGCAGAGAGGCCTGCAGGGGGTAGGCGCTGCGAAGGGCGCCCAGGGAAGGGGTCTCAGGCCCACCGTGGCATCCTTCCGCCCACCCCAACCCCGAGGCCCCGGAACTCCTCCCCCTCCAGCTCCGGTCCCAGAAGCAGCCCCTCCTGCAGTCTCTACTCGGGATGGCTCCTCCCAAGGTCATGGAGCAAACTGTGGGGGCCTGGGGCTAGAACCTCAATTTCCTGAGCCCCCTGGGGGTTCCCACCCACCGTGGACTGGCCCCTGGGAGGTCCCAGCTCTGCTACCCATTGTGTGGCCTCCGTCAGGTCCCCAAACCTCTCTGGGCTCAGGGTCCCATCCACAAATTGCAGAGTCCAGTGAGGAGGGGCGGAGGGTGCCACAGGGCAGGGGGAGGGGGGAAGGGTCAGGAGCACCAGCCTGCACAGCCCAGCTGCCACCCGGCAACCCCACTGCTAGGTGGGGGCACCCACATCCCCCACCCCAGCAGCCTGAGGGGAGGGGCGTGGTCCCGGAGCAAAGGACCTTGAGTGCGTCCACCCCTGGTCCCCAGGTGCAGCTGTGCGCTGGGCCTCCGGGGTGGGGCCTCGCTTCCCTGGCCTTGTCCCCCACCTCCCCCGGGTGCCCAGCACTCCCCTGGGGATGGCACCCGGATCCCTCCCGAGACCCAGCCCTGACCGGGAGGTGGGAGGAGCCACCAGAGGGCACTGGGGTGGGTGGGACGGGTGGCGGGACTCTCGCTGCCACCGCAGCGCAGGCCCCCAGGCCTGACCCACCAGCGGGCAGGCGGCCACCTCAGCCGCCCCAGGGGCGATCTTTGCTGCCACCCAGTGGCCTCCAGGGGCAGCGCGGGCAGCGCCGTCCCCAGCGCCGGCCACCTGCGTGGACCCCCGGAAAGAGGCAAATCCACAGAGACAGAGCTGGTCGGCGGCTGCGGGGCTAAGATGGGGGCAAGCGTGGGGGGTGGCTTTTAGGGCGATGGGGCGAAATTTCTCGGGACTAGAAGGAGGTGGTAGCTGCACGACCCTGTGAATGTCCTAAATGCCCCTTTTCAGCGGTTCGTTTTGTCCTGTGCATGTCGCCTCAATAAAAAGTTTCACAGAGACAATTAGATAGTTTGGATGTAAAGTAAAATGTAGAGGTTAACACCCAAATCACTAAATCTCTTCTACCCAGTAGAAAGGGTGCTCGCAATCAATTATAACAACACTAGCGCAGCGGAGGGGGCGTGGTCTCGTCCCGCCGTCGCCGCGTCCCCGGGCCCCGCCCCCTCCCACCTGCTCACTGTGCCTACTCGGGGTTTCCGCAGCCCCGCCGCAGGGAGCTCCTGGCTGCGCAGGTGCAGGCACTGCGCCCCTGCTGGCCGCTCCCGGCCCTGCAGCCGTGTCTCCATCAACCCCACCTCCCAGGTGCAGGCACCCCCCCACCCCGGGGTCTCCTGCGGGGAGCGGCAGGGCCTGCCGTCACGCAGACACCTAAGACGCGCTGTTACCCTGCAGGCCCAGGGACAGTGTCATGGGGTCTCACTTATCTCCTGGCACCGAGGGGAGCTCATCAGGAAGGGGCCCCCCGCACGCGGTACCCGCAGGCCAGTGAGAAGGTTCCTCTTAACTGAAGGGGTCTGACCTCAGAGAGTGGGGGCCCCGAGTCCGGGACAGGGCGGGTGGCATCTGAGACCCCACTGCCCGGCGCGGTCACTGAGTGTGGCGGGGGGGACGGGTGTCACTGCCGAGATGGGGCTCCGCAGAAGTGGCTTCCAGCCAGGTGCACGCTCTTCTGCCCGCTGCCACGTGCGAGCTCCCTGTGGAGAGGCCCGTGTGGCGCGGAGCCAAGGGTGACCCCAGAGTAGACGTTGGCGACGCAGAGGGCAAGAAAGGGCCGTCAAAACGCAGAAGTTGTGGGGACACGGAGGGCCACCGACAGCACATGACAGGAGTAATGATGTCTTGTGGGGTGGAGACAACCAAACTGCCCAGTACAAGGACAGTAAAACCAAGAGGGTAGTGGCCACAGTCAAAGCGACACCAGGTCCTGGTCCGTCCAGGAATGGGGCAGATTCCGGGATGAGCTTCACACTTCGTCAGGCACAGGTGCTCGTTAAAATTCCAGGGCGCCACTGACAGAACAGAAACAGGACACACGGCCTCACAACCAGAAGGAGGTGACAGGCACAGCGCCAGGTGACAGAAATAGCCACAGTGCCTGGAAACGCTCCAGGTGAAGCTGGAGGTGGGATTCAGAAAACCACTCCCGGCGCTCGCCCAACCCGTAAGGCTGCAGGGAGGTTTCACGTAAAAGCACCAAGTGCACGCCTGGTGACGTCCACTTCTGTGTAGAGGGCCGAGGACGTTAAAGCCCTGGCTCCAGTCGTCACATGCTCTGCTACGGGGCCACGAGGACAGCGGCAGGGGCACCTTGGAGAACCAAGTTCTGGGGCGAGATGGGACTGTCCCACCGGCCGGCCCCGGAGAGGCCCCCCACCAGGGGGCTCCTGGTGGCCGCAGGGGTCCACGCAGAGGGCAGACCGCAGGGATTGGCCAACAGCGTGCACCATCAGGTGGTCTAACAGGTGTGACACTGGTGTCACGGGGAAGAACAGAGACGCTGCAGGAAAAACACCCGACAGCCCACTGACTACAGATGCTACCGGAACCACCGCCATGGAAGATAAACACGAAGGAGAAACCTCCTGGGCGCGGCACGACCAGCTTGCCAAGAACCAAAAATAAAGAGAAAACCTTCAAGGCGTCCAGGATAAAACAAAACAAAACAGGCAGTAACGGCACTGTGACTCCTCATCAAAAATGCTGCCCAAGCCGGGGCGCGAGGCCTGCGGAGAGACAGCCCTGCCCACACCTGCCGTCTGGGAGCAAGACGTGCCAGTTGTTTAAGCCGCCATCTGAGGAGGACCTGGGGCGGCTGCGCAGGACACAGATGCTCTTCCGGACACTCAAACCCCCAGCAAGCCCCTCCCAGGCCACCCGCTATGGGCTCAAAGACGTCCCGTGCCTGTTAACAAGCAGTCCTGCTACTCAGACCTGAACGAGAGATGTGACATCAGGGACCTCGTCGTGACCAAGCCCCACGGTGAGAAGTTGGGGCCATCAGGCCACCTGAGATGTGCCCAGACCCCAGACCTCGCCCGGCGACCCAGGATCGAGAGGGCGGCACTGGAAGGAGGTGGGGGCCCAAGGACTCTCACGGATGTGCTTGACTGGGCAGCACCCGCCAGAACATTCCACACGTGTGTGCATGGACACGTGTACATGCTGGTGTATGTGTGTAGACACAGTCAAGTGTGTGCATGTACATATCTGCACATGCATGTGAGCACACATGTGCACGCACAGATTACACAGGTGGGCACAGACACAGGAGGGCACACGTGTACACATACATGCTCATGGAGGTGTGTGTGTGTAGGCGTCATCATTTACAGCGAGGCAGCGAACCTGAAGGATCTAGAAGGATCTAAAAGAGAAGCCAGACGGTCTGGAAATCCCAAGCTCCTCTCCTAGGTAACTCCGGGGTCAGAGAGTAGACAGAGTGGCCGTGGCAGACGGTTCCACTGCCACACGGAGGGAGAGGCCGCACGCCCGGGGAGCCCGTGCCCACAGAAGTGGGGGGAGAATTCGCAGCCTTAAATGTTTTTATTACTGAGCAAGAGAGACGGGTCATAAATGAACTGAGCGTGCGACACGAGGAGGGAAAACAGAGCAATAAAGTAAGTCCATGGGAGGCAGGCGGGAGCGAAGATAAAGGCGGATTAATGAACTGGAAACATGAGAAATGGGAGCGCCCGTCAGCGAGGCCAAGAGCTGGTCCCTCAAAATAAGTCAACCCAGCCCGCCGGCCGCTGCCCAGCCCACAGGGACGGGCACCCGGGGGCCAAGGCCGGGGCGTGGGACCCGCCAAGGTGGCACGCCGCAGGTGAGCACACTGGGTGTCCTGGAGGAAACCAAGTGTGTCCTGAGACAGCACACGTCACCGAAATCTACCGCAAGCGGTTTCAAAAGACACACCCCGAACTGCAGCAAAACAGAAAAAGGTGGGCGATGGGCACTCAGCTTCGGGGACCCGCGTCCACTTGACACAGCGCCAGGGCAAGAACACCTTTGGGAGGGCCGGCCAAGGTCAGGGGCCAGGGGGCCAGCGGGCTGGTGGCCTTGTGAGGGGACCCTGGCTATCTGGAGGGCTGGGACGGAGGCTGGGGGAGCCCTGTTGCCCATGAGCCTTCTTTGTGCAGACAGGATGCCCCTGCGGGGGCCAGAGGGAGGCGTGGCAGGGGTGCAGGTGGCCACGGCTGGCCAGGCCCTGTGGAGCTCGGTCCCTTGCACAGTGTGTGGAGGCCTGAGAGGATGGGAGAGGGGGACAGAGGCCACCCCAGGGGGCTCCCCCACCATTTGGGCCACGGCGGTCAGCGGACGGCCCTCACAGCCCCCCGGTCGCTGTCCTGGTCCGGCTCACACGCCGTGCAACTTGCCTGTAACGTCGTCTGTGCGGGAGGCTCACTAAGTTTTCGTTTCCTCGAGCGCTCACAGACCGCAGCCCTTGGCGGGACTTTTCCGGCAACGCGTGCGTTTCCTTACGTAGGTCCGAACCCCGTCCCCTGACCTCTACAGGCCCTGCTGCAGCCCAGGCGGGGCCCGTCTTCACGGGAGCACCACTCACGCACGCACCCTCCCTCGCTGGCCACACCGGCCTGTCCAGGGCCGTCTCTGCTCCCCGCCCCGCCCCTGCTCTGGCTCTGCCGTGGGCTCCCTCCTTTCTGCCCATTTGCTCACCGACTGCCACCGTTTAACCTTGGCTGCGGCTCTGCCAAGGACAGCCTGCCTGTGCAGAGGCCAGCGCGAGCTCAGAGCGGCTTCCACGTGTCCCGAGGGTGGAGACCAGAATGTAGGGAGAGGGTCCGAGGCCGGCTGTGGCCCTGGAGACCCAATGCGCTTCCGACCTTCCAACCGGCCCCTTCCTGGAGGAGTTTGCTGACCGCTCCCTAATTTCTCAAACTGGATGCCAGCACATTTATTGCTTCACTTCTTTTGTGTAATGCAGCCCTTTAGGGTTACGAATCTACCCCGCCATGGTCACCGTCACTCCGTTCTCAGGATTGTCGGGCTCGTATGAGTTCTGCTTTGGCCCGTGAGTTATACCAAGAGCATTTTCAAATTTTCTAAATGCAGGAGGTCTTGTTTGCTTTTTGTCACTGGGGGTGCTGGCAAAACGTGACCCATGAGACTGCTGCTGACGTTTCTGTTCCGGCCGGCTGGTGAGTGGTCAGCGGCTGGTGCCTCCCTGCACCTCTGGGGCGAACGCGGCTCCCCAGTTAGGAGCTGCGTCCAGAGGGCCAGCGGCTGACGCCCACAAACAAGGTGCTCAAACCTTCCAGTCCGCATTGCTTTCTTTTGGGTTTACTTGACCAACTCACTACTAAGAGGGGTCACCCAAAAATCTCCCACTGGACGGCAGACTCACGGCTTTCTGCTTGTAACGCTGTGAGGGTCTGCTCTTGGAATTAAATCTGTAAGCGTCCCTTCCACCTACTCCATTTTCACTCCTTCCACTTATTGACACATCTGAACGTGTCCCCAACACCTCCTCTGGCCGGCATCCCCAGCTCCCGGAGCCCTGGCCCTGCTATGGGAAGAGCCACCTCTGGAGGCTCTCCACGGGCCTGACACCATGCTGGCCTACGAGGTCCCCTGCCTATTCCCCCTCTGCTGCTGTGCAGCCCACCCCATCCAGGAAGGCCACCACTGGGCGGTGCCCTGCAGCCCCCACAGGTCTGCAGCCTGTCATCAGGGAAAGCTGCCATGTGGTGACCTGCATGGAGCCCGTCACCAAAAATTAACCCAAAATGCAGCCTGCCAGTGTGGAACCTGGCAGCTGTCTTGGACGTTCAGGGCAGGGGTCCCAGGATGCAGTCACCCGCCCCCACCAAGGGCCTCCCTGCAGATCCGAGGCTCCTCCGGGCCCCTCTGCCTCATGTGTGGCCAGGTGGTGGCTCTGGGGGGCAGGTGACCCTTTAAGGTGATAACATGACCCCAATCACCCCATTGCGGTTCAGGTGCCTCACTGGCTCCTGCTTTACTCAGACCTGTGATGGATGCTCACGACAGGGTAGTGAGGAGAAAGGGTGGCACCTCGTCTGTCATGTCACCTCCTTAAAATGAAATACGCAGGTGACACCGGGTGGGCCTGGGCAGCAGTAACAGACTCCCCAAGGCTGAGGGCTCCGGAATGAAGGCAGGAGGCTCCTTCTGCACCCGCCCGTTCCTGAGGGCGGTGTGGTGCTGCCCCTGCTGCTGCCCCTCCAGAGGTGACTACCTGCCCCCCTGCCAGTCAGGGAGCTCAGAAGGCCCTAAAGTGCACCCCTCCAGAAACACCAGGGCCCGAGACGACAGCCCAGGTATTAAGAGGAAAGAGATTCTTTGACGTTTATCAGAGGAGGAACCACCACGGCCGCCCAG